>VWYE01029108.1:115025-172435 GCA_013398995.1 Alaudala cheleensis
GAAAAAAAAAAAAAAAAGAAAAAGTCAGCTAGTACTTTTCGGGGAAAAAAAAAAAATGCCGGCCACCCTAACTCCTCTGTTCTCCTTTTATCTTCTAATTTTCCTCAAATAGCCCCAGAAACAAATCTCAAAAGCATGGATTGGTAATAAGACATTTAGAACCAATACAGTTTGGACTGTTTTTTTCTTTGAAATTTTAAATGCTTCCAATACCCTGATTTATTTTCTACATTTCGCCTCATTCACTGGGGGCTAGAAATCGCCTAAAAAAAGAACCCAACAACTGGAAAATCTTACATTTTCTTACAACTTGAGCTTTGTGTTGTATTTCATTGTATGAATCATGATAAAACAATCTGAATTTACAGTATTGGTAGCATATGAACCTCCACATATATTAGACTGATGTCTGCAATTCAACTTCTGAGTAGTTAGCAGGAGTCCAAATCCGGTACTGTTCAAGGCTATACTATCCCTTGTTTGTTCCCTCCCTGTTTCCCTCAGTCTTATGTAAAAAACAGGCATACATGAAATTTATGTTTTCTAGGATAAGATGGTGTAACACATTTAAAAAAAAATTGTCAGAGTATTTCTTAATTTTCCAAGAAATTCATAATCCATTCATCTTGTAGTACATGCTCCAAAGGAACTAATTTCCCTATCCTGTTTCTGACTATAAACAGGACTGACCAGATGAGGAATGAAAACTGAGCAGTAGAAGATTAGTTTCTGTCAAAAGTGCAACCAGACAGGCTGCCAGACAGTCTGCAGTGATTCAGACCATGCTCAAGGAAATATTTTTCTAGTTGCATTTAATTAAAATGTATGGCTTGGTTAGGAATTTACTGTCGCTTTATGGCAGAGTTGAAGCAGAATACTTCACCAAAAGGTCAATCTCTGTTTCCTGGGCAGAGAAAATAAAACTGAAGTAATTCAATAGGTGATGTAACTAAGATCACAGTACAGCTTCTGCAACTCTGTGTGGACTTTACACAACCCATACAACTTCAAGAGGTGAAAATTAATTACAAATCAATGTATGTCTTGCAGTAATGTCCCTGCTTTGTTCCAGAAAATTAAAAGTAATTTAAAAATCCCATCCTCTTACCCTACTTCCTTCCATTACCATAAACTTCTCAGACATTACTTTTGACTTTTGACTTCTGAGATGCTTTTTTTTTTCTTCTTTCCTTTGACTCTCTTCAACCTACTATATGCAAGGAGATGGGTAGTGATGCTGCTTACCTGAAATTCAGTTACGTATTCAACACCCTTTCCCACAGCCTTTTCCTGCACAAAAGGACAAGATACAGACTGGGTAGGACGTCTTCAAGATGGGTAGGGAATGGGTTAAGAGGCTGCACTAAAAGGATGATGATCAGTGGCTTCCACTCAGGCTGGAAGCCTATCACAACAGGATTCCTTAAGGATCAGTAATGGGCCCCATGACGTTGAATATCTTCATAAATTATCTGGATGATGGGATTGAAAGCAGCCTCACCAAGTTTGCTGCTGGCACCACACGGGTGGTGAGGCACAAATGTGAGAAGGAAGAGACATCTTACAGAGAGACCTGGACAGGCTGGAGGAGCAAGCAAGAAAGAACTGTATGAGGTTAACAGAAACACCTGCAAGGTTCTGCCCCTGGGATGACAGAACCAAAGAGCCCAGAACAGGCCGTGATCTGTGTGTCTGGGGAGCAGTGTCACTGAAAGGCTTCTGGGGGCCTTGGTGGACAAGAAGCTGACCATGAGTCAGCAGTGTGTGGCTGCAACTGTGAAAGCAAAGTGGTGGCACCTGCAGAAACATTATTAGCAGTGGTAGAGAAGTGATCATCCCACTCTACTCAGTCATTGCCAGGCTGCACATGAAAGATGCAGAAAGATTCAGACAGACTGCAAAGGCAGGTCATGAAAATAACTGAAGGGCTGAAAAACCTCTCTTATGAGGAAAGGCTGAAGGCATTAGTCCCTGAAGAAGAGAAGGCTCAGAAGGGGTGGGGGCTCATCACAGTGTTCCAGTAATTAGAGGGTGGCTACAAAAATAATAGAGGCTCTCTACTGATATGGAATCACATGGAGAGGACAAAGGGCAATGGGTGCAAGCTGAAAGGTTTCATCATGATGTAAGATAGAATTCTTTTGACAGTAAGAACAAGCATTCCCCAGAACAATCTATTCAGGGATGTGAAGGGAGTCTACGTCACTGGATGTTTTCAAAATAAATGACTAAACAAGTTGCTCGATAATCCCATCTCAAGCCCCTTTGCCATGAAATGTTGGATCAGATGATTTTTCAAATTCTCTTCCAACTTAGGCTGGGCTATGATTCTGTTACTTTAAATCCCTCCGTCTTAATTATTTCCTCCCACTCTGTATAACAGTTGTATCTTTCTAACATTAACTATATTGCAGACTCAATGGTGAACTTCCCATTAGTAGTACTGAAAGATTTTTTTAAAACAGCAGAGATCACTTCTATCCCTATGTAAGATTTCTAAACTGAAAATAAATCTGAATTTATTAAGAATGTTATAAAGCTGTATTATAAAACTGTAGTTCTGTCATAACAGAATTCTAAATCAGTAACAGTGTTAAGGAAGTAGCTATCATTTAAAAACAGGATATATCAGACTTGTGACACATTTTTTATCTCAAAATTTAAAAAGAGATTAAAAAACAAACATATACAAAAAATGGGGATTTGCAGGATTTTTTGCCAATTTATACTCTGCTTTCCAGAGGAAGTTTAGTGTGACTGAGGAGTATTGAAAAAAACACATTAAACCAAACAAAACAAAAAAAGAGGGAAAAAACCCCAAAACCAAAACAATCCAACACCCCAAAATGATGGGTTCAGCATTATTTGTTTTATTTTCAAATAAAATAATTGACAACTGTCATGTAGGTGCATGTGGTAAGCAGTTCACAGTATTTGCTATGAAAAGTATATATAATGCTGTACATAGTTCCTGTCAAGAGAACATTGGAGAATTTTACTGCAATTTCCACTGATTCATGTAGATGAGAAAATTCCCTACAGTCCAAAAATGTAGAGACCCAATAGTATTTTCCAGAACTTTTATTCTTTGCTTCATTTTCCCACTCTATTTTATGTATTCATAGAGATGTTCTCTGCCAGAGGAAATAAAGACCTCAACTTATAGTATCTATAACTTATTGCTATCATTACTTCTCCAACATCAAAAGGAAAAAAAAAAGCATAGAGGAAGAAAAAAACAAAACACCTGTCAAACCAACAAAAACCTCTATCACTATCAACATCTGTATTTGGAAGAGCAATTATTACCTAATTTCCATTCTATTCTGGGCTTGTTGCATTTCTTCTAAAAGTAAGGTGTTTATTTATTTTTCTCATGACTTTTTGTAGAATTCTTATTTTTAACATTTATCTATGAAGCTATCTAAGAATCATTCCAAGATGTTCATTATGTATTAAGGATATGCTCATATTTATTGCTGTATATTCTAGTANCTATCACTATCAACATCTGTATTTGGAAGAGCAATTATTACCTTATTTCTCTTCAATTCTATTCTGGGCTTGTTGCTTTTCTTCTAAAAGTAAGGTGTTAATTATTTTTCTCATGACTTTTTGTAGAATTCTTATTTTTAACATTTTTCTATGAAGCTATCTAAGAATCATTCCAAGATGTTCATTATATATTAAGGATATGCTCATATTTATTGCTGTATATTCTAGTATTTTTTATGATCAATTCTGATGGTAATTTTTTCTCAGGACTTTTATTTAAACTCTTATTATGAGGGCTTTGAGACAAATAAGTATATTCTAATATCCTGGTAGTAAATATCTGACTTCACACTAAATTAGGATTCTAGATAACTTTAGGCTAAGGTATTCTAGATTGTTTTCATGACATTTTTGTCCATTACCAATATCTCTATTTTTGTGCTGTTCCATAAGATCTGTTGTAGTTCCATTGTTTATATGACATGGATGTAAAAGACTTTTGTAGCAGCTCTATGAATCCAGATGAGACCTGTGGGTCTTAATGTGACTTGTAACCTGTAATACTGAATCAAAAGATACCACTTTTGCAAAGACAAGGGAAAATTACAAAAAAAGGTGTTAAGAGAGACTATATGTGAAGGTTTTACTGAGTAGCAGATTTGAGAGGAGAAATATAAGTCTCGATTTCCAGTCTAGCAAAATCTGAGAAGAATAATTGCATGAAATATTATTAAAAAACAAAATTAGTCAAAGACTGGGAATGAAGGATATTAATAACCTCTGAGCACCAAATAAATTACCTAATTTGACATGAAATCCTGCTATAGCAATGAAGAATGAGCATAATAACTTAGTGTCAGAACCTTTGAAACCATAGCTGTAAATGAGATTTCTTTTCTGCAGGTTGTTCTATGAGATGAAAAGAACAGGAATAAATGAATACAGAATCTTTACATTAAATGGCAAAAAACATGCCTATGCTTATTTTAGTTGTCAGTAGTGTCAAACATGAGCACAGTAGTGAAACAAATCTACATACCAATGTTTTACTGAAAATAGAGATTTATGTTATTTATTATTCAGCAAAGTTAATTAACCTGTCAAGATGACCTCAGCTGAAAAGGGAAGAATTATTTCCTGGCATTTTTTTTCTTCTTTACAGAGCTTGCATTCCATAAAAAGATATAAGAAGGCACAGCCCTGGACAAAACAGGGCTTGGGGCATTTCTCTTGCTATTTTCAGAAGAGCCTCATCTTGACAGCTGTTCAAGCTGTACTAAAACTGTTCAGGATGAATGGTAAAGTTATTTTAAATCTTTTTTATTCTATGGCCTACCAAGGGAAGTTTTCTGCTGAATCCCTTGAAACAGCTGAATAATTCTTTAAAGATGAAACATCATACACCTAATTTGAAAGTCTAGTTATTATTATACAGTAGTAGTGAAGAACAAAGAGAAGCAAATGGATAACTCCAGATATATTAATTCAGTAACACTGGAGGTACAGAATCCCCCTTAATTGAAATACCAGGAGTTTAAAAAAGATATTTAAAAACAGTGAAGATGAAAAAGTTACTTGCTTATATATTTTCCTAGAAGTTTCAAGTATGAAAATAGAGGCAGAGAGGTTACACTTCAGAGGTTACATAGACACAGAAACCTTTCAATGACTGAAATCTGATTGAGAAAATATAAAAAATACCACTGTTAGATTAATGCACTGAACATTCTTTGCTGTGAGCTTACATGGTTGTTTTGCCCCAGATGGTATGCCTGCTGTTTTCTTAACTCCATTGACAGCATTGTTCTCTACAGAGCTGATGGAGAACTGGTTTTTCCTTTACGAGTAACAAGCTGCCAACGAGGACTCATTAGCATTTCGAACCGATATTTTCACATGAAAAAAGAGTTGAGTAAAACTGGGATAAATATTCCCCAGCTAACACATCAAAGGTTGTGTTCACATTAAAATTTTGGTTCAGATCTTCCTTCTAACTCTTAAATGTACTGAGTGGTTTTACTATGAACAAATTAGCTTCCTTTCAGAAGAGGCACATTGAGAAGCTCAACTAGGTGCACAAAATGTGTTCCATCTCCTTTTGGAGAAAAAGTAGTCAAAATTATTGACAGATCTTTTTGACAACTTAGAACCATGTGAGTAATGGTGGCGTTTAGCCCAGAGGACTAGACCAGATATAGTCTAAGGAAAATTTTCTGAACCATATGTAATGCAAATGTAGATAATTCAGTATCAATTATTTGTTTTATGATCTGCTCAATCTGATGGATAATTTTTTAATTCAGACAAAGACACAGTATGTGAAGTGTAGCCTTTCTCTTTGGAGAAGAGATGAAAGGTATTCCTGATATTATTGTTTGGGAAGTGCAAATGTTGACATTTAATGTATACAGTAACCTAAACAGCTCTTTTCTTCTATCCATCTGCCTTTACTGCAAGCTCCTCTCATATTAGCCATGGATGGGAACCACACTTCCTTATGCCTTATTAATCAAATAAACTTCGGTCTTCATTTTTGCATTTTAATTCATAGGGACACTTTATAAAGGTGTTCTTCAAATGAACTGAATTAACATAATTTAGTCATGTCAAAACTAACAATAATATGAGATCTTACAGACCTTTAAAAATTTAATCATATTTCATTGTTTATCTTTATTTGATATTTAATACTAATATGCAGAAAACAAAAGAAACTGTTATTCCAGAAGTTGCTGAGTCTATCCTGTATGAAATAACAGCAATTACTTTTGGTTAACAAGGGAGAGAATATCAACAGATCTGTTTTATCAAATGTTTAGATGTCATGAGGAATTGAGAAAGAAGAAGGAATTAAGTGTTAGGTGTTGTAGAGCTGACATGAAGAGGATAGAGTCACAAGTTCAAGAAATGTGAAAACCTGGAGTTAGCTCACCAATTAATAAAAAAGAGAAGTGTGCATAAGATATATTTCCTCTAAGTATTGGTTGAAAATCATATTTTTGCTGTCTTTTCATGTATTTTTAATTGATGAGATGTCTAAATAACTTTTAAAATTACTATCAGTCATGTAAATAGCACAAGTGAGAGAAGCTTAGTTAGATCCCCCCAAAAGAGAAGCATGGAACTCTGTGCATTACATTAACAATGAGTAAAATACTAGAAAGAAATCAGAATTCTTTGTAGTAATCTAAGAGAAAAGCTGCTCCATTATATATAAGAACAACTGTATCTAACAAAAAGGCTTTTCAAAGCATGCTATATTTTTTGTTGTTAGTTTTACTCTGCTTTTGACTAAGCTGTCTAAGATAATACATAAACCATTTTAAAAGGCAAAAAATACCCTCAAAAAGTCTTTTAGGAGGAAAAAAAAAGAGGAAAAAGTAGTCCTGATCCTCAAATCATGATGTGTAAAAGTAATCTCTGATAGTGCTTCTCCTCTGACCTAATAAAAAAAAATTTGAAAATAGTGCTAATGAGAAAAGGGAAAAAAAGAAAGTAAAAAAAAAAGTCAGTGTTAGAGAAATCTTAGGAAATGTTTTTCACCATTCATATACCAGTTAATTCTAAATTTTATTTGTAAGTCCTACAGAGTTATTAAAGTAGACCAAATTTACTTCTATTCTACAACATGCCCAGTTTACTAAATATCTGATTATAGGTATTAAAATAAATACACTAAAAGAAAACATAAAAAAATGTTTAAAGTATGATATGTTTTTATGATCAGTTATTCCAGACATTAAAGCAAACAAAATTAATGCCATAAATAAATAATTCAAAAATATAAAATTGTAAATATGTAATCTATAAATGCTGTAAATATACAAAGTTTTCATGTAACCAGATGAAAAAACAATAAATTCCTTGTTTAATATTTAGGTGTTTTTCCAAAAGGAAAATGTACAACAAAATCACAGATTTGTCAGTCTCTTTTTATAAGTAGGATATTCAGTAAGAATCTATTCCATGTTTCTGAATGTATCTCAGGATTTATTACATAGACAGTTTCAGTGTTACCAGTATAGAAAAAGATCAAGCATAATAAGTTGAGAGAGTTTGTAACCTAGGAAACAGAACTGTCATGATTTTAGTCTTTGCTTGTTATTTTATTCCAAAAGACTTAAGTGATTTTTTTCACAATAAAATGGCCTGAAACATTTAGTTTGTTAAACTTTGACAACAGAATTACTTCAGAAGCTCTATTTTGTTTTGTTTCATTTGTTTTTTTTCAATTTGAACATTGTTTCTTCTCATCAGCTATGGAGAATAAGGACCAAGAAGTCAATTTCCTACTGTTATAATAATGTGATTATGCATGAAGTACTACTTTGTCATTTAGGTATCGTTCAAAGTAAAAGAAAAGTGAGATTGAGAAAGGAAGGCAGTTGTGTCAAGTATTCTAGTTTTTGCCACAGATTCATTATCCCTAAATTATCCATCTTTTAGTAAAAGCAGCCAGAATGATAAAAGGAAGACAAAAAAGAGCTGTGAAACCAATCATCATATTCTCACACTATTGTGGCTGTCATCAAAATCGTGTACTACTGTTCACAATGTCATGGGATAACATAAGTTGGATTTTAGTCAATATTTTTGGTGATTTAAATCTTACCTCAGTTCAAATTCTCATCTATATCTGATTAGGTTCACCCCAAACTAGTTTAAAGTTCTAATGCAGATACTGAAATTCTTGTATATTCCACCTTTCAGAAATTTTTAAAATCACACATACCTGGAATTAAAAATCAGGCTATCTAACACAAAAATTAAATGTAATTATTTCAGTAGCACTTAAAAAAAAAAGTAATTGCATTTTTAAACAAAATACTGGAAAAGGTTTTTATGTTATCCTGTAGGATTTCATGTGTAACATCTAAGTGTACTCCTAAAGGCATCTTCAAAACTTACAACAGAAATACACTGGTAATCACTTCAGTCCAAGAACAACTACATTTTTCAGAAAGCAAAAGTGGAAAGGCTTTAAGATAAATGATAAAAAATGTTTACAACTGAGAGCAGAAAAACATCAGAAAGAGATAATGAAATTTATTGATAAATTGCACAAAAATTCATTCCTTGAACTAATAAAATACCCACTCTGTAGGTCTTCAAGTATTTGACCTCTTTTCTTCCACATTCTAACACTTTTTTAATGTCCTCCATTTCTTCCACTTTCAGACAACAACCTTCTTAAAAATATTTCTTATTTCTGATCTGTCATTAGCTGAGCTCATCCCTCTATCTTAAATCTCAAACTACTTATGGAAGAAACAAGAGTTGATCTGAGTTATTCTGAGTCTGCAGGGAGCTCATTCCTGCACAGTGATGTAACACACTAGGCAGCATTACTTGTTTTTATGCCATGGCAGCCACTACTCTCTCCCTTTTATAAATTTGCTCTGTCACTAGCTTTTCTTTTTTTTTAGCAAGGTATTTGTTGCCTGCTATATATGATGCATATTCGAATTTTTCTGAATACTTGTTTTTATGCCATCTTCAGCATTTTGCCATAATAAACCTTCAAAGATACGCATGATTTACTGTAGTGTTATTATACAATATGTGTGTTTTAGATTATGGTTTTTCTCTTCTAGTTATATAGTTGTTTTCTTGACTGTTTATTATTACTGGATATTATAGTGTATGAACTGAATAATAATGAATATCTTCTTAGAAGTAGGGGTCCTCCTTTAAGTTGCAAGTAAAGGCTATGTAATCTGTTACTATTATTAAATTATATTACAATTTTATTTCTACAGACAAATGTAGGAGAAATTCAATTCATTCTGTGCTGATCTTCACTTGGCATAAAGACATTTTGGCAAAATTCTTAAATGCAAGTATTTTTCCAAGGCGCTATTCACAAATAGCACAGAATTTGTCTGTTTTTAGATTAATGTTTATCTGATGAAAACTTCTACATTTCTACAAATTTCAACAGCTGTAACTTTTCCAGAAAAATCAGTAAAAATAAAACTAAACAAACAGGCAAACAAGAAAAAAGCAGAACATTTTGATTATGCATATACTATGGTGCTTCAAAAATTTAGATTTAGAACATCTCCTAATTGCTGACAATTTAGAAGATGAAGAATATTGAACGTGAAGATTTTTTTTTTTCCTCCTCTTCTGTTAAATGGTTTCCATTATAAAAGTGAAACATAAACAAAGCCTTTGTCTCTGCTGTATGCCAGGGAACATTCCAGCTGCAGACTTGTAGCTTGATGAGCAGCACTTTTGCTCATTCATGAGTCATTCTCCTAAGTGAACATTAGCAAATAATGCTGTTTTACAGAAGAAAAATTATTTGGGATGGAAAGTAGTTTAAAAGAGTGAATGACATTCTGTATAAAGATATATTGCAATAAACCCTATATTTCATGTATATACTGGTTCAGTTTTGTGGAAGTATCAGTTCATGGATATTCTGTTATATAATCATGCCTCTACAAACAACAAGATACACTATGACATACATTTCATTCTAAATCAGAGTACTAACATACTTTTGATTTCAAATGAAATTACAATTTTGGTTAAATTAGAGTTAAACCTATGTCTCTACAGTAAATACAATAACCCAGCTCAAGGTACACATTATAACGAATCAGAAAGAAGCCCTGAAATTGTTTCATGTGTTAATTTTATTAATATATAATTCAGGCAACGATGTCTGAATATATTAAATAAGAGAAGATGTCTGACCTTGTACAGGTAAAGGATCTCAAACTGTGTAAAAAATGTCTGCATAGTGGCTTTCTCTCAGAAATAAGGCTGCAGTGGTCCTGTCAAAGTTTACACAAACTTTTTTTTCCTCCTTCTGTATCTTTTCAAGAATATAGTTTAATTCTATGACACAACCACTTAGTTAAGATCTACTATGCAGATATTTTACTGAGGATATGAATTAGAGTTGACACATATGGAATCAATCTGTCTTGCTGTTTATGTATAGTTCTACTTTAAAGACATATACCAAAATACAGTAACACAGATTTTGCAAGTGTGTGAAGATATTATTTGCAAGATTTCGTGAACATATTAAAATTTTTGAAAATATAAACATAGTTCTAATTGAATGAGAAAACAATGCAGCCCAGCCACACACATGCAGAGCTCTCTTCAATGTATCTGCTAATAGAAAAAGACAAGCAGATCACTTTGCTTACTTTTGTCTCTTAGAAAAGAGAATGGACAAGTCATGACAGCAGTATCCATACCTAAACATCTGGTCTCAATTCCTCTCCAGAGTCCAGATGACAGACATTCCCTCACTGCAGAGCCAACTAGCATGTATCCTGAGTCACAAGTAAATATAGCTGTAGATCCATACGTGATTTGAGTTCCAATCTTGTTCCCATTTGGAGGCGTAGGAAGTTCTCCACAGGAAATAACTTCATGGCAAAACAAAAACAAAATGTAAGTGCACAGCTGAGAATCACAAACACACATTAAATAATGCCTATCAACCAATAATACTTATCAACCACTCAATCAGATAAATAAATTTCACACCTTGAAGTATTTTGGAGAAATCTGTAGAAATCATAGATTAAAAACCTGCAAAAAAAACCTATTCCTTCCCCAGAAATTATACTTAAGAGAGGGGGAAGAACAAATAAAATTATTTCTGTAAAGTTAAAAAAGCCACTCAGAACATTATTAAATACTGTTTAATTTCTTTGGTTTTATCAAGTACTTTGTGCATCTTGGAACATCACAATTACTAGCAGATTTAGTTATGCTTCTTTGGGAAGGGGCCATTTTGATCTTCTAGGTCATGATGAAATGCTTACCCTATCATTCATACATTACATTTTTATAGAGTTAATGACATTGATGGAATTTCTTGCTATTCATTTACAATTCAAAACATATTTTAAATTAAAATAATATTTGTCTTTGTCAATTTTCTTTTGATAATTAACAAGATCAATTTATTAGTAGTAAATAAAAAGCAGAAATTAAGTAGTACACTTTATCCCTAGAAGAAAATGTCAGAATATTTCAAAAAAAGCTTCTCAAAACATAGTTAAAAGTAGTTTGTCTTTTAAAGCAAAAAGGGATACAAATACAAATTTAGTATGTAGAATATATATACACAGAGATATGGACACAGACATATACACAGTATTTTTAACACTAGCAGAAATGAAATATTGTAATTAACTTTTAAAAATTCTCTAGATTATAGATTCGATTTCAAGTTATAAAGAACTCAAGGTTAGTTTCCAGTATAATTAATCTGCTTTTGAAATTACATTTTTAAACCCCTTTTTTCATATATATTGCTAAAAATTATGAATGCATTTTAAGCTACCATTATCTGGCTTATCTACAGACGTTTTAGATTTGTTTGTATGTATACATAAACATGCTGATACACACACATCTTTGACAGAGGAATCAAAAGCACAGTTGTATCCCACTCTGTCAGAGGGTACATCACACCCTGTTCCATAAAGAGTTTTGCGGTTTCAAAGTGTAACCAAACCCCCATAGTTTTGAAAAAGAGATGTCTAAAGGTAAATTTATAAAGAAATGTGCTTTTCACAGCAGTAGGGGTGGGAAATGCAATCGTAGCTACAGCTTTATTTGGTTTAAATATCTGAACATTATAATTTTTTTTTTAAATTAACTATTGCAGGTTATCAGCATACTAGCTAAAGGCAGAAATTATGCGTTTATGCGCAAATGCACACTACATGGTAACTACCTGAGAGATTGTTTTATTTATCAACTGTGCAGACAGGATACATAAGTTTTGCATTTTTCAAGACTTTAAAGTATTCCTGACCTAAAATAAACATATAGGAAAATATTCTTTTTGTACCTTTATATATATTCATAGGGACCTTTAAGCTCCAGAAGTGTGCCTACAGATATGTCCTTGTCACTAAGTCTATTGTATTATCTTTGTAAATAAAAACCTTTAGGATACCCAGGAATTCCAGCCAAGAAACACTTTTTCTAATTTACTGTTTTGAATACTAAATTAGTACATTTCTAATTCACCCAATAAAATATTTTTTCCTGAAATCTGTACAGCAGCTGCAGACACAACATGTACTCACTTTGGCAGTAAGGCCGCTCATTTCTCCAACTCCAGGTGCCATTAGCAAGACACTCAATAGATGCCGGTCCCAAACCATAATACCCAGGGTCACAGCTGAAAACTACTTTTGTTTTATACTCATAGTGTGAACCATTCACTATTCTCCATCTTCCATGTTCCAGAGTAAAAGAGTTGATGCTCGGACATGTAACAACTTCCAAAATAACAAAAAGACACAGTTATCAGTGGCTTAGTACAGGGGGACTAGGAAAATCTGTACCATTATTAATCAAAAAATGTATTTTAAACACAGTGACATAATCTCTGAAAACTAAGGCTGTGATTACGAGGTATGAGTTGTCTCAATTAACTAACAATTATTCAGAGAGAGAAGGGATTGTGGATGCAGTTAAGTGTAGATAGAAGCTATACCATGGTGGAATTTACTGTAGGTGGACCTTCTGTGACATTTTATATCAGGCACCAGAACCTTTACTAAAATTTTAAGTACATTTAAATGGAAAAATTATCTTTCTACCCAGGTAAACTCCATGAGATATGAAACTTCTTTGAGAGGCTGCACATTGGTGAAAGAAAAAATAATATCCATATCCAAGTTGTTTTTTCAACAGCTATATATTTTTGTCTCATTTCTTTATTCTAAGGGTTTTTCCTCCAGAAATGGAACAAAAACATCCTACAACACTAATAGAATAAAAAATAGTAGAAGAAGCATAATGGTTTTTGTCACCATTTTTTTCTCTATTTTCATTGATTCTTTAGAAAAAGGAAAATTCATCATAGAATGAAATTTTCAAGAACAAGAAGGAAAAAAAGGAGAAAGGGGAAATCCTTGAAAAATACTTCCGTCTTAATTTGCTTTCATTTCCAAATTTCATTGGGTGAGATAATTCAAATCCTAATGTGCATGAGACACATCCTTGTATTACTCTTACAATCACCTGGGTTTTCATACCCCATTAGTAACTGCTGATATCCACTTCATTTTTGGAGTTAAATGCATTTTCTCTGCAGTGATGTTCCCCCAAGTTTAGATGGTGTAGGACTATAATGATGGGATGAATATAAATAATAAGCAGCAGTTTCAAGCAACTATCACAGATTTTGCAATTCTATATAGTAAAAAGGGTTTGTTAAGAGTATATGGATTGTGCAGCTGTAACTGAAAAGATGACTTTTGCAGGAAACCTGTGCAACCATTAACTTTGATTTAACTGTAAATTATTAATTATTTGGTTGTATTCTATAAGCTCTATCATGTTTATTTGTAGCAATGTATTTGCACGAGTCATTCTCTGTACCATCCAAACTCCTTGTAATCTTATCAGAACACCTGTGGTCTTGTTATTCAAACCCTCAGGAATTAACCAAGGCCACTGAGGCAAAGCGGGACTAAAATAAGAATGAGAGGCCTGAGAAACTGTGCATCAAGAATGTAAACCTCAGATAAAAGTGAACTCAGCATAATGATAGACTCTAACCAATTAGGTGCCTTAAGAGGTGTGTGCTAGCCTCGTAGACAAGGCTGAGGATCCAATCAAATAATGCATGATTGTGTGAATGTGCACACTACAATCTGTAACTGTTGCTTATTGTAAACAATAAAGTAGCTTCTGCTTAACCACATTAGTTCAGTGTAGAGAAGTCCATTTCTCCTGCATTTATTCTGCTTATGCTGTTAAGTATCAGCATGTCTTAGTTCCATGTGCTTCATATATGTATTTCATAATAATTTAATACCAGCAATAATTGATAGACTAAAGTAACCTGAAGATGAGAGTTTAAGTCATGTGAAGATCTGTGCTCTGGATAAATACACAAAATGTACAGACAGGTTTTTACTCACCAGAGGCTTCTCACATGTTACTCACCGACACAGCGAGGTGTTTTATTGTGATTGCTCCAGGTGCCATCCGGCTGGCAGACTGCAGTGGTGAGCTCTTTGGCTGATAGCCTGTATCCATCATTGCAAAAATAAGTAACTCGGGTGCCAACTAAGTAATCTGTAGTTAATATCCCACCATTTAGTGGAGCTTTAGGAATTCCACAAGATATTGCTGAGTAGAGAGAAATACAAAGCTTTTATGTCTTCAATGTAAGTTTCCACTGACCTCAGAGAGCTTATGCATTGCAAAATTACTAAATTCACAAAAAATAATTTTGAACTCATTAATGTGTGTTATAAGCATGCAAATAAATTCTCTTAAAATTTTAGGGAATTGAATCCAATGAAGTTTTTGCATTTTGATGGGGGAAGTAAAATATAAAAACAGTGGTTCATAACTCTGCAGCTAACAATTCAAAATGAAGATGATAATAAAGAGAAAGTAATAGAAATTATCTGGAAAAAAATATGACCAACACCGTTGAATTAGTAAGGCACCAGTCTGAGAAACATGAATATGGTTTATGTTCAGATTTCTTCCATTAGTTGTACTTTGTGACCTCTGGCAAATTGCTAAAATTACCTTTCAACATTCTATTTTTGACACCTAGAAAGCAGAAAGAAAATACCCTCTTGAAAATACTGACTCATAGAATTATAAAATGGCCTGGGGTGAAAGGGGCCTTAAAGATATAGTTCCAATCTCCCTGCAAGTGGCAGGAACATAATTTACTAGATTAGGCTGCTTAAAGCCCAGTCCAGCCCGAACTTGAACACTTCCAGGGATGGGGCATCTACAGCTCCTCTGGGCAACCTGTTCCAGTGCCTCACCACCTTCACAGTAAGGAATTCCCTCCTGATGTGTAATTTGAACCAGCCCTCTTTCATTTTAAAGCCATTCCCATCTATCCCATCACTGCATACCCTTGTGAAAAGTCCCTCTGCAGGTTTACTGTCTTTAGCCCTTGTCTTTGTCATCTGTGACTTGTGAAGCAAGACTGAAGCACTTGTCAGTAAAGACTGAGTCAAAACCACCACTGAGTACCTCAGCTGTCTCCATGTCCCACATAACTAGATCTCCTGTATCCTTCTCGAGAAGGCCCACAATTTGCCTAGTCTTCATTTTATCATAAACATATCTACAGAAGCTGTTTTTATTGCCCATGGACAGATTTATTTTTATCAGGGCTTTAGCATTCCTAACCTGACCCACAGTTGCTGGACAACTTGTCTGTATTCCTCCCAGGATGCTTGTCCTCATTTCCACTCTCTCTAGGCTTTGTTTTTGTATTTTGTTTTGTCCAGGAGCTCCTTGCTCAGCCAGGCAGGTGTCCTGAAGTTTCTACCTGACTTTCTCTATGACAACATTTCTGAGGATGCAACATTTCTGAGCCTGGAAGAAGTGATCCTTTGGCTATTAACCAGTTATCTTAGTCTGCTCTTAAATCTAAGGCATTATTCCATGGTAGTCTAGCAAGCAAATCCCTGAAGTGGCCAGTGCTCTTCTGAAGTCAAGGCTAGCTAGAATCCACCCTTCTCACTGCTCTAAGGATTTTGTACTCTATAGCTTTATAGTCACTGCACCCTTCAGCTTTACATTCCTCATCAGCCCTTGCTTGTTGCTGAGAAAAAGATCCAGCATAGCACTTGTCCTTGCTGGCTATTCTATCTCTTAGAGCAGAAAGTTAAAAACCGAAAATAAAAGTGTAAGCTACTATATTATTTCTTGTCTTTAACAAAAATAATACACCAAGAATAGATCTGGTTCTAAATAATGCTCTGTCTGTTTTGGGAATAAAGATATCAACTAACCCTTTTCTACATTCTAAAACCATATATCTACTGTAGGTCAGGCCCAAAAATAAAGTAAAAAAAAAGGGCTTAGACATTTAAGTCTGAAGTACCTTACTTTGAAGTCAAATCTTGAGCCCTAAGAAAGTACCTATCATGCCCACACAGGAAGGTTAATCCTCTCAGACTATGTATAAATACTTGGAAAAAAAAAAAGAGTGCAATCTATTTTCTGCCCCTACTGGGAGCTGATCTGACATAAAACGGATTTGCTTCATAAGCAATATAACAACTGTGTGGCACAGTACCAAAGCTAATAATCACAGCTAAGACACAGGCAAAGCACCAATCCTATAACAACTTGAAGAACAGAGGTGTAAGAATCAATGTTAAAATATTTTTGCATTACCATGAAAAAAAAAACCCTTGCATATGACATGGAAATTTAAGAAAAAGCAAAACCAAAAACCACCACAAAAACGCATTCAGCTAAAAAGATCACAGAAAACTATTCCTAATTTGCCATCATCTTCTCTTGGCAACCATAAAAACATATACCTAATGACTGTCACAGTATCTACTGGCAACCAGAGACAAACACACATTTAGAAGAAAATAAGAAAACTTTGATTAAGAAATTGAAGATCCCAAGAAACTACAGTTGAATTCAAAGCTCTAGAGGGTGTGAGGACATGACCCTAGCAAGATAAAAAAGTGAAAAGCTAATTAAACAAGAATGTCCACCTTTCACTTTTTAGTGAACATCTGACAAAACTACCATTTCACTTGCCATCACCAAAGAAAGAAACAACTTCTATGACACTAAAATGAAAACATGTGACCATGTTTACTGCTTCCTAAATTCACCAGTAGCTTGGATTGCAGGTCAGGCAAATCTATCCATTCCAATATGATAACTACATGCTTGTATAACCAAGGTATAACTAAATAACACTCTTTACTACATAACTGGCCTAGCTTAATCTCTTCCTTCAAAAGCACTTTAATGATAATAAGAGCTTTGAGACAATTACAAGAGGTGCCTGAACAATGTCCACTGTGTTTCATCAGGGCCAGCATCCAGCAGTGCATAAAATTAATATCCACTTACAAAATATTTGTAACATGTAAACAGCATTGATTACAATCCTAAGCACCAATAAATTCTACCATATTGCTTATTCACATATTGCACATAATTCACATTCTGTTTCTTTTATCAACCAGTAAAATATATATCAGATACATTCTAGCAGCAACATGAGATGTTCTATGTCTACCATTGAGATTACTCCTTCAGTATTCAAAAATCTCAATTAGTGACTTGATAAATTTTGAGTCATATTATCCATGTTAACAGTTAATCTTGTGGCACAAGAAAAGTATATTCCTCCCTTAACATTAATTTTTTTAAGAAATAAGATGCAAACCAGCAATGCTTGATAACAGACATTTATATAAACAACAGATCTCCCAAGGGTCACTCAATGACATTTTAGTTTACAGCAGTTTTGAGCTGAACTTCACATTTGTGGAAACTTCCACAGAAAAGTTGCCCAGACAACTTGTGGAAGTGTTCAAGGCCAGGCTGGACGGGCTTTAAGCAACCTGGTTGAGTGAAGAGTGTTCCTGCCCATTCCAGAGGGACTGGAACTACATCTTTAAGGCTCCTTCCAATTAAACCCTTGTATGATTCTATGAAAATAACCTTTTAGTTAGGAGAAAATATCAGAAATTATCAGGTAAAGTTATTGCCACATCAGATACTTTGACAGGAAAAAATTACAAATAGGAAATATCTAAAATTCCCTAAAATATATCTATCACAGGAATGTTTGGACACTATATGTCAACTTTTGTCAATATTGTCAATAAAACTGAAACATTAAAATTGATTCCCTTTTCACAAACTTCAGAACATAGTTCCAGTTCCAAAGATACACATAAAAAATATAGACAGTCCTTGGAAAACCTTAGTTGTATTAGTTCTCAAAGAACACCAGCATTTCAGAAATTTTTATTAGACCAAAATGAAGTTCTTAAATATTCTTCACAAAATGTTAAAGCACTGTTTTTTGTATGTCAGTCTTATTAGTTCTTCTTGAAATACCGTTTCTTAAAACTACACTTGTTTTTATGAGGTTGAAAAATTTTGGCACAGAAGTACAACCACAAAATATGTCCCTTCTATAAAGTCAGAAAACTGATGGCTTCTATCAGAAAACAGGAAGTTTCTCAGAGCATCATTTTTTTAATGAAAGAGTTTACCTTGACAAGCTGGGACTGGAACATCCCAAGAGTAATACCCGTGTGGAGACTTCCTGCACACAGCAGTGCTCTTGCCGATGAGGCGGAAGCCGCGGTCGCAGGCCCAGCGAACGACGCTGTTGAGCTGCCCGCCCGTCTGGCTGACAATGAACCCGTGCGGGGGCGACTCCGGGGTGCTGCAGTACAGAGCTTTAAACACAAATGGTCAATGAACAGAATTCCTCTTTCGAATTCAGGCAACAGTTCTCGGGAAATATTCTTGTTTAACTCAGTGTACATCTGATTGGACGCTGAGAGACCATTCCTAAAAGTTGCACTTTATGTACTGATAATGTATGCATTGACCAATTTCACAAAATATAAAGGTGATAAAAATAGAGCTTTATAAGCTCTTTACGAGATTCAGATTTCAGTAGCCTCCAAAAAGATTGTGATATCTCACTTTTATGATTGGTTATAGCATTGGGGTTTGGGTGGATTTTTTTTACCATTTTCTTAAATCAAATAAGCTACTGAATTTTAGTTTATGATGAAATTTATTGCAATTGTATACTTTTACTTTTCAGTATACAATTTCTGAAATAAATTTTTGAAAGAAGGGAACAACTAGTACATCCTGAACATAACTCTTTTTAAATAGTCATTTCTTTCTGGTCTTAAATTAGTTTTTTCATTTAAGTTCTATGATACATTGAACTGATGGGAAGTAAAACATTTAAAATAGATTTTAATGATATTTATGACTATCACATAAATCCATGGCAAGAATACTGAATCTGCTTTGTTGTTGATTTATTTAGAACACATTAAGTCTTACAGAAGTCTTATCTAGAGACTATGAAAAAAAAAAATCATAACTCATTCTGAGAGCAAAAAATATCTCTAAGAGTTACAGTTTTTATACTTTGAAATTATTTCTGTACTCAATGACTCTGACATTAAATACTGGCTACTTACTATGTTTCCTTTGTTCATTGACTACCATTGGGCTATCTTGTCATAGGAGTGGACCAGAAGGCTCTTATAACCTGGTAACCACTTTAAGGTGAATTTTGTTTGTGTAAAAGTTTAACTTGGTCTCTGATTAATTTGATGAATGGATGCTAGTCATAAAGGCTGCTTTCCCTTTTTGTAGGAAAGCAAACTGTGCTGGAAGTTTGTTTCCAAGTGCTTCCTTTATGCTTTGAAGAAAGTTTGATAACTTGATATTTATTTTTTCAGGCAAATAGAGAACTGCTGCTTCACTCACTCTTTAAACCTTTCCATGTCTCATGACTTACTTCAGGTCAGTGTTTTTCTCACGTGAAAGCTTACTCTGACCAGAATGGAGTCATATGGCTGTTTGTTTACAACAGATATTTACTTAACATGTTAAAGCAAAGAGCAGAGTCAGAACTACTGCTATATCTTAAAGACCACATACTCTGAAAGTATTTTCTTCCTTACACTAAATGTCTCCTGTCTTATACTTTCTTGAAAGAATCAAATATATGGAGACTTCTACTTTAGAGTATAAGAAAACATACCAGTATTTTCTGTGTGGGACAGATCACTAGAGACTATTTCTTTTCTGCCTCTTAACAGTTCTTTCACTGCCTGTAAGGAAAGACTTTGAAGAATTTTCCGTTCTTTCTCTTTTAACAGATCCAAAAGGGACTACAGGAAATGAAAATTGGTACTTTATATATTTAATCTCTAGTAAATAGTGAATTTTACCTAATGAACAACAAATAGTTTAAGTCTGAGAAAACTGTCCTCTCCTAAAGGGAAAGATGATACTGATATGGTTTCACAGTATATATGATCCTAATTATTTTTCTTCAATTGTGAAGTAGCCAAAAATTAAGTGAGGAAAACCAAAGAACACAGCAGAAAGAATATTATACTTATTCTTTATTTCTTTATCCACCTTGTGAAATGAATCAGCTTTCTGCCAATAACTTCTCTAATATCTACAGATACTATCCCCAGTACTCTTCCTCTTATGTATTTCATATCTTTGTTCATCATAAAAAATTTCAAATATAGATTTTGTGCTACTGCTGTAAATTGCAATAAATCTACTTTGGCTAGACTAATTAAAATAATTTTCCAGTAAAATAAATACTATATAATAATTCTGTAAAAGCAATTTTATTAAAACCTGACTTTGTCAGGTACCATTTCCACACACTATTCATAAATATGTTAATTTGAATTAATAACACATAAAATGCTGTCTTTTAATGTTGATAGTTGCTTCTGTTGAACCTTAAATTAAAGAGTTCAACCCTTCAGGGTCTCATATTTTTTCCACTTTATAGCTGTTCACTCCTGCTTTGTTGCAGTGCTTTCCCTTGTCCCACCAAAATTCTTAATGGTGAATTTCATAAAGATCTAGTTAAAAAAAACACACCAGTATGAAGAGGCAGACAAGTGCAAATAAATGGTGAAGAGAAGGGGAAGCTGCTTATTTTATCTTTAGTACTGGCTATGCCATTTTAAAGCCCTGTCCTTTATTAATTCTCTACAGAGCACGTGTGGGGTTTTTCTCCCCCTCAAAAGATGAGGGTCATTAGGTTCATATATATAGAACAGATTTCCTTACAGTTTGGTTAATTAAGAATACCAAACATAGCTTATATTACCCTTTTCACACAAACAAATGTTCCACATTGAAATTTTATGCACATTATAGAAAGTCACATTTGCATACCTATATATCTTATCCTGAAACCCTTTTTATTGGTGCCATGATCTGCTGACCACCGGAGAAATACTTCATGGCCATTGCTGGTTATATTTAGAGAAGATGAGTAGTCCCCACTGAGGGATATGAGCAATGGGCTATGACTATTTGGTCCTTGGTACAAAGGAAGGAGAAAAAAAGAAGGGAAAAAAAAGAGTTAGAAAGTTTAAAATAACATACAATAAACTGTATGCACACTATTAATATACATGCAAAACATCCTCCAAGCAAATGGCAAATAAATTTGAATTAAAAATTGAAATATTTTATAACTGGAAGCTATATATTTGCTCAAAACAAAAATTATTTCAAAGTATAAGATACAGTACAATTATAAAATAAAGTACTCCAGCAGTTCTTTTTATCATAACAAATCAAAATAATTGCTTCAGATTTTTATATTGAAAAATTATGATATGAATAAACAATAGTAATAAGATAGGAGCAATATAAAATATTAAAAATATAAAAAATTATATAGACAAGGTATCATCCAAAGTTATGCATCCTATAGTTACCATCAAAAACTTCAAGTATATCAAATTCCTTTTCTGTCTGGAAGAATTCAAAGAACATGCTGATGTTATAACCCTTTTCCACAGTAATGGTCCAGGCACACATCTGCAGGTTTGGGTAGCTGTCAGGGTATCCAGGGCTTAGGATGACGCCTGTTGAATCCAGACGCAGTTCATTGGCTGGACAGAGCACTGTGGGACAGAAAAATTGGCAAAAAAATCTAAACCCCATTATTTCTATTTGATGTGATTGATGAGATTTTCCTGAGTTTAAAAGAACTACATTACTCATTCTATTTCCTTACATTGAGCAACACGGTGATTTAAAATGTGATGAAGGGATTTAATTTTGAGTTTATCTGAATTCACTAGGTCTACAAGAATAATAATCTCATTAAATAGAAATAGCTGACATTACCATGTTATTGGAAGTTTTTAAAAAATGTGTTTGTTTCATGATATATGAACACATGCCTTCTGCATATTCAGGATCTAGCACTGCTAAACAGGAGCTTTGAAATCTTTTTATATTGACAACTAACTCCTACATGAAAATGAGCTAGTCCTGAGTTACATGAGAAAAACAACAGTATCTTAGTTTTCTCAAGAACACTGGAAATAATATTGTCTCATTAATGACAAAAATTAGGTTTTATGTTTATGAAAAAGCTATTGGACTATGAAGAGAGCTAAAGAACCCATAAAAGCAGAGAAATGGGGAGAAAAAGACTGTTTATCTTCACAAAAAACTTTTTAAGAATTACAGAATATTTGGGTTGAAAGATCACCTTTGAAGATCACCTAGTCCAACCCTCTGCAAATGCATCCAAACTGAACTTGAAAAACTTTATCTGCCCATATATTTTAAAAAATATTGTACCTTAGTTGCAAATTATTATTATAGCATCTAGTTCTAGACTTCAAAAGTTATTTCTCATGTCCTGGGTTTGTTCCAATTACTCAAGGGGAGATTGAATACAGCACCTCCACCCCACTTAATAAAACTCTTATGGCTGGAATCTGGCTGTCAAACTACAGTGCTGTGTCAGTTGTGACACATATCTGAAAAAAATGAACAAAATAATCCTCACAGCTTTATATGTACATACAGACATATATTTATATAAAAATTTGTGGCAGGAAGAGAATAACAGTAATCTGGCTGCACTCATTTATTTGCAGGTGGTCTTGCCTTGCAAACTGTCCTTAATTTCAGGATTTTCAGCTAAACATCCCTCAGGAATTTTACAGAGAATTTAAAGACTTGTTTCTGTTAAACAGATTCCCTTAAGAATTGGATAGATAAGTTTTATGTGAATCAGAGAAAATGCATCTGAGATATAGTAAAGAGTCACCATTAAAGAATTTTCTTAGGGTCCCGTTATTCTGATGCAAAATACAGTTTGAATCGTCTTTCTCTGAAATTTTCATTTTATCCTGAAAGTAGAAGCTAATTTAAAGGAAAATTAAGGGCAAAGTTACATGCTTTCTTTGGACAATACTGTATTTTAAATAACATGACAGAAATCGGCTAAACTTGTGGAATTTGGTGAATATTTTCACATCTAAAGGAAATCCACAAGAATTTTAGGAAACGCTCATCCAAATTACAGACACCAGAGAAAAACAGATTAAAAAAAAAAGTGACATAGTTTCAAATAGTACTGAATGTGATGTAAACTAATCCATAATAATTAAAATTACCAAATAAATATTAAATATAGTTTGCTTCAATATATTTTTTTAGGAATGCCTCAATTGTCTTGTGTATCTTTACTGCAATATTTTAGATTCAAGACTAATACATTGTTATTTAAATTCTGCTCAGCAGCATTCTTTGGATTTACTTATGGATTAATTTTGACTTTAGGTATCAATTTATTTCAAGTCAAAAATTGAAGAAAAATTCAATCAAATGTCACTTTACACTGGCTAAAGCATATAACATATGCACATGGTAAAAGCATCAGGAATAACAGTATTAAGTTCAGAAACAAACATATGTTCTACCAAATGAAAAGAATTACTAAACTAACACTAATATGAACCAACACAAGAACTGAGACTTTTCCTTGAAAGTGACTCTAATGTAGTGTGTTATACTCTGCACAATGAAGTATGGTAGCTTATCCATAGACCAATGTGATATAGTAAAATCATGAAAGGCAGAATTTTTTGGCATGTATTTTTGCTGCCTTTAGATTCCACAAAGATCTCTAATCATCTTTCATTATTGAAATTTAACTTATATACTGTGATCTTCAAACTTAGACATGATATAAATAAATATAAAAGAAAATATGCTGCTGTTTGTTCTCTGTTGCCAGGTGGACTGGTCATTTTTAACTCAATTCGACAAATTCCTTTGCAATTTTCTTTTTAATTTTCTGAATCTAACTGTGAAGACCATGTTAATTTCATTCTGCTGTAAACAGAAATCATAAGAGCATCAATTTACTACTTAGCATTGGAACCAATGTCTAGCATTCATATCTAGCAGATAAAAGATTAACTATGGTAACTGAAGTCATCATTCCTGAGTTTTTGTCTTGGCTCTTGCATCGAATACAAATATGCCTTCAGCAACACACACTGAGAGGATGCCCCAGGACTGGCACATTTGTCTCTATTTGCCCCATCTAATATTGCATCCGTTTAGCAATTAAAGCAATGCCTAGAGCTTACTATGGTTTTCCACCCATTAAGTGCTATAAGTCTGCCAAGTCAGACTTTAATTTAAATTGGGGTGTTGGAAGCTATTTCCAGACACATTTGTATCTAACTAAATGCCTGGATTTTCAGAAATTATCAGTGTAAATGTTCCTATGAAGCTCACATTTCAATTTCACTTTGCATTTTTAAGAACTAGACTCACTTCTGTGAATGATTTTAACTTCTGCATAGTTTTGTCCATAAAAGCAAGGGAAAACAGCTTATTTAATTACAAGAGTAGACACTTCCAGCTTTCCAGGAATGGAGGAAAAGAGTATACAAGAAATTTTTTAAACTCTCAGCTGAAAGCTTAGGTGAATATTATATTAATAATAAAGTCCTAAAAATTAATATACTGATGTTTAATTTTTAACATCTATATTATGCACCATTTTATAACTTCAGAAATTAATAAGAAACAGTAAAATATTAAAGTTTTGCTTGTAAATGTAGTAGATTTAGTCACAATTAATTTACTGTTGCCAAATAAATCTTTCATCATGAGTATTTTATAGATATGTTAATTAATTAAATTTTCTGAAGAAGGGCACACCAAAACATCAGACTGGTAGAAAAACCAGATGGCAGTATTTTAAGTATAATACAAATGTAAATCAATTACTGATTTGGGAAAGTACTTTAATCCTGCTGTAGATGTTAGAATATTAAGCTCAGGAACAGATGGATCACAAAGAAATATCACATAAACTAGCAGAATTCAAAATCGTTTTTATTTACATAACTTATACTTTTATGAGGCTGTGGTGTTTTGGTTTGATCTTTTTTTCTTGAAAAGGCTTTATCATACATGCTTATAACTATAGGTCCTTATTTATCCTTCCAGATATAAATGGAAGAATTAGTAGGAAAACATAAACCAATGTTCACCACTGGAACTTCAAAGAGATTCAATTTTTTTAATGAAGTGCAGCCTATCTTCATTTGTTCCCTAATTAGTTTGGTATGAAAGAATTTTTTTTAATTATGGAAAAATTATATTCTAGCATAACACATCAAATTTCAGCTCAATAAAGACCAGTTTAAAGTGTAATGTTAGTGGCAGGCAGGACTGTAATCGTTTTGACCTTAACAATGAGATGTCATTATCTCTCTGTTCATAGTTCTCAGTAAGAGGAAAAGTGAACAAACACACGCACACACACACACACAAAATCTCATTTTTAGAATACATTGAATAAAAAATGCAAGTATTTAAAACTGCATTGAAAAATTACTTTGTGAGCTTGTTCACCCAAATCCATGCTATGTTAATTTAGCATTTTTGAAAATTCCCATAAAAAATTTCATTCTACTATGTTGTAAAGAATATGAAAGTTTCATTATTTACCAGGCTCCCTGGAAAAAATAAAAAAAAAAAGGAATTGTAAAATTATTTTTACAAAGTAGAGTAGCAGCCCTTTCAACTTGTGAAGTTCATTAAAAGATTACTAATTATTTTCCATTAATATCTGACATATGAAACAAAACAAAGAGTGATATATTGGGATAAATCATCAAAAGTCTGAAAGTTTCAGTGGGCTGTCTTATGTAAAGAGATGCAGAAGTTATTTAAGGAATCACCAATGACCTGGTCTGGCAGCAGGAAAATAAAAAGGGCAAAAACCTTGACAAGTAGGTGGTGCTCCATCCATCTGAAGTCTTTCCCCCAGTCGGCACGTCAGAATCTCATTCCCAACCAGAGTAAAGCCTGGCTGACACTGGTACCTTATTATGTCTCCTGTTCAGAAAAACAACACAGGGCAAAACACAAACAAACAAAAGGAGCATTAAACACCAATTAACTGGGACTTTTAGCTTTGAAAACATTATTGATTAATGAAGTTTCTTGCCACCATATTATCCAATGGGCTAAATGACCTCTGGCATAAACAACTTTGATTAGTCTAAGAAATGTGGTAAATGAGCTTTGTGTTGCACACTGTGCTGCATCTATCACTTCTTTCCACCACATTATTTATTAGATAGTTTGCTAAGCTGTCTGGGTTTGACTGATGCTATGTGAACCAAATGTCCACAAAGCTTTAAGCAATGTAATTTATAGGATAACCATTAGGGAACTAAATAAAGGTCTAAGTTCAAGTCAATAATTCATACAATCCTGAGGGGAAGAAATTTAAATAGCAAATTGATTTGTTGATGCTATCTAAATTTGGCACTCTGAGAATAAGAAGTTGTCATTTTTTAATTAAGAAACCAAAAATTAATTTAGTTTTATGTACCAATAACAGTAAAACCTTGCATATCCCAGCAGTTCTCTTTGGCCTGTATTACAGGAAAAAAAGGGGGGGAAAAAAGCAATTTCTCTATGAACCCTATATAACTAATCATATATTGGTGCATATACAAAAAAAAAAAATCTTTGCCATCATGTGAGCAAAACTAGCTGACTAGACATCTGAAATCAGATCATATAAATCATATTTTTTTGACATACAGGTGGCTAAATAATATTATTGATATGTCTCAGAAAGTCAGAATGTCATCCCCTTCTCTGATCCTCGTAAGTTTTATAAATTTGATTTTACTTTTTAAGTCACAGAACCTTAATTCTGGTATAGAATATGCCATTGTCTATGTGTTTTCTTATGGGTTTTGTTTGCTTGTTTCAGTGTAATGCAATGTTTCATATTAAACAGCAGGAAAAATTTATTTCAAAATTAAGTCAGTTACAAAGAGTTATTGTATTACTTATATGTAATCTCTGAAACATAGATGGGATTAGGGATGCATAGGGAAGAGGAATGATTTCTTAGAAAATGTATTTTCAAATAAAAATCTAAAATATTGCAAGTGTGGTTCTGAAAAGCACCATGTGCACAGCAAGTTTATTTCATAAACAAATTCTGCTTTTTTTTTTCTTTTTTAATATTACCTATTTCGAATTCATCATCTTCAGCTAGAATTTCAGCATTTGGTATGTTTGCTGGAGGCTGGCAGACACGGAGCTGATAGGCTACAAACAGGAACAAAGCACAGTTGACATTCTCAAACATAGTTATCATAGCCATGCAATAACTGATTTAATATCCACATTAGCAGGATAAACATGAAAACTCACTTTATTTTGAAACTTTCAATAGAACCAAAAGAAAGGAAATAAAAACATTGGAAGTTGTGTCTGCATTCTCAATTAGTTATTTGCTTTTTGTGGCAAAATCCTCTTCATAAATACCATAAGAAGTTTAGAAGTGGTTGCCAATTTGCTCACCTGAATAATCTCAGTCAAAAAGCAAAATCTCTGTGTTTTTCAATCAAGTCTTGTTTAGTTTTTTTTTACTGTTGAACTTTTCCACTTTTGAAACCTTGTAATAAATGCATGTTTTGGAATTTGAAAGATTCTACACAGGGGCAGCATAACTGATGGACAAAAGCATTTTGAATGTGAAATTTCCTAAATAAATAGTTGTGAAGCACATATCACCTGCAGATAGTGTCAGAGAATAATCCTGCTTTCAAAATTCCCATTTGAAGTTTCACACAAAACAGTTTTCTGAGATTTAGCACGATACAACAGACAGGCAAGATAAGCACGTGGAATAAATAAAAAGATAAGTAGGAAGTGTATGCAGAAGTGGTATAGACTGATTTTTTTCCCCAGAGATCCAGTGAAAATGGGCCCATGTTTGGAGACAGATAAAATACAATTTGATCTTAAAACAATTAGGACAAAAATCTGTCAAAAGAAATCACTTTGACATATTTTACTGACAGTGGAGTCTTCCCTGTCTTGAGGTGTACGTTCAGGATGAAGTATGCTTGGTTTTCATTAATATTACATTTTCATATAGCATTGGTTTATAGCATTTCTCTTTAGCACAAAATATCATCTGTTTATGGAAGATGACAGTTCAGTTTCAGTGATACACATTCTTGGTTGCTGTGTGTGATTAGATCATACAGCACTCTGATTGGTCAAACTTTTGAAAATCACAAAATTTACACCGTAAGACCTTTTGTTACTAAGAAGTCACCCCTATTTGATTTCTTCCTATTACACTCCTTTTCTTCAATCATGTAATGAAGATCTACTAAAAACAGTCAGAAAACCTTAGAATAATGCAATTTAAAATAAAACACACCAATTAAACATGAAACAAGTGTGCTGTTTGCATCTTAAGAAAAATAATAATAAAAATCATTAACATAATTAAAAATTGATTCAATAAAGAAGTAATACAATCTCAAATGTCTTTCATTTTAGGGTAAGTGGAGTATGATTAATTTTAATCCCAAAATTATTTATTTTAAATAAATTTGACTCCTTGCCTTTATTACTATAATTTTTGCTCAACTGATATGAAGGATCATAGACTCGAAGATACAGAGAGATTTATTTATCTTGACAACATTGGTACAGAAATAGTTTTAGGTTTCTTCATAAGTAATCTTTGTGCTGCTCAGTTTGCATTTTTATTACAGATTAGGGCCCACACCTGTGGTATGACAATTTTCAAAACAAAAGAAACAAGTAAAAGGAGATCTTTAGAGACACTTTAATACTAGCAAATTACTAGACCAGAAGAAATAGCCTCAAGTTACTCCACAAGAGATTGGATATTAGTAAAAACATGGTAACCAAAAGGGTTGCCAAGCATTGGAACAGACTGCACAGGGAAGTGGTGGAGTCACCATCCCTGAAGGTATTTACAAGACCTGAAATGAGATATTGATTAACATGGTTTAGAAGTAGAATTGGCAGGATTGGGTTTACTGTTGGAATTGATATCTAAAAGGTTTTTTCCAATCTGAATAATTCTATGATTCCATGAGCATTTTACCATATGTTTGTTCATATACTGATTTATTAGTAGATATAACTACATATGGACTCATTATTGAATACAAAATGTCCTTTAGTCCTTTGCAAGTTGATACATGCAATTTAGATGCCAAGATTTGGAATGCAAACTCTGATCCCTCTCTGCCTAGCCCTGCTGGAGTCTCTATTCCATAGTCAGTTGCTGGTGGCTTTTCTTCATTGTAGGCTTTTTGTATTTTTCTGTTTTGCTTTGCTTCACTTAAAATTCCTTTAATCTCATAAATTCTGTCTATCTGTATTCACCACTGTCTTTAATAAGTCAAAAAGAAAGTCTCCTAGTCACAAAATTTGACCAGGATCCAGAAAACAGGATGTAGTGTTTCCTAGGATGTTTGTGTTTCCTAGGATGCCAAATCCAATGAGCATTCACAAAGCACCCAAACCCACCCTTACTTCTCAACCTGTTTCCTTGTAATTATAGCAATGTAAAAGACACTTGGCCACAGAGGGCCTGGATAGCTACAAAAAGAGGTAGAATTGGGTGAATTAATTAAAACACATTTTCATTCAGTCAGCATTTAATTCAAGGCAGATTAATGTTAACTGCACTCTGTAGTTGACTCTCATTTCACTATATAAGATAGTAAACAATGTATCATAGGTATAGTTCACTATCATTGGTATCTCTTACTTCAAAATATCTAAATGTGAAAAAGAAATTCAGTGTCCTCCAAAAACATTTATGTCTCAAAGGAATTTTAGGATCATTGTAAAAAGTAGAAGTATGTGCACCTTGAACTTTAGAGTTTTGATGTTGCCTTCTTTGTTCATGTCTCATCATAGAGAAGTCTTTTTATTTTTGTTTGACTAATACTAAATTTAATATCTGGTCAAGGAAAGTGAAAAAGTTTAATTTGTCACACTTACCATGATAACTAAGTACAAAGAAGCCACTGGTAGTAAAGTCACTGTGAAACTTTATCAGAATCTGATTGGAAGTGCTATAGACTGATTCTAATGCAGTGTTGCCACTAAATTGTCCAATTTGAGGGGAAGTCTGGTCTGGTCCATCCCTAAGAAAAACAAACAGAATAATTTTTTTTTTCTTTTTTTGATCAAAAAAATTAATATATTTTCTCCAAATTTTAAGTGAATGCAGTAGATTTTCCCTAGATTATACTAAAAGGCATGAGATAACTAAAATAAAATAAAACAGACATCAAGGGCCGAAGATCTTTTCATATCCTGTACGTGGACTGAATACAAATTCAACCACCTTTTGAAAGCTGAATTCTTATTTTCTAATAAAAATTGCAGCCAACTCAAAATTATTGAATTTGTGATTGTATTTCATCTACTTGCCATGACCTCTGATCACATTTGTGTATCTATACTTTCAAATGTGGCTTTCAGAAAATAAATAAAACTAATACTGTTCATGTCCCCCAGCTTTTGAATCTGATAATTTTAGGAAAATTAAGAGATAAATAGTGTTGTTAGAATTAATTAATAGAATAATTTGAAAAGACAAGAATGTATACTGCCTTTAGCAAAAATAAACCCAAAATGCATACATTACTGAATACAAGATTCCCCTTGAAAACTGCATGTTGACATTAATAAATGCACATTTTATTTGCAATGCTTATACTAAGTTACTTTTAGATATGCTCTATTGTCAGCATTTTTAACCTAGCTTTTCCTCCCATAATTAATTGTTTTAATGTTATCATTTACAGTTTACAGTATATATGGATAAATAAGAATTTATTTAAATTTTATTTTTATGAGTGATTTTCTCAATCAATTTTTTTTGCTGTGTTATGAAATTTATATAAATGGTCATGTCTTTTTGACTCAGGTAAGTATTATTATAATTATTGGTAGCTTTAACCAAAACAGTATGATATGCAGATGATTAATTTATTGAATTCTTCATATGAATGCATTAATATTATTTTGTACTATTTATTACTATTTAGACAATACATTTACTGCAGGTGGGATCACTGCTTATGGAAAAATTAAATACTAATTTCAATCAAAAAAATTATATCAAAGTTATTACTAAACAACAGTGGAACTGTACAGAGGACAGCACCCTGAGTATTTAAATGCTCATCCTTGCTTCGTTTCAGATTAGAATTGTTACATATTAAGCAATAGAAATTTAAATTTAAAGTTATTTTTAATAGTTATTAATATAATAGATTTTAAAAGAAAATAATTTCAAAATAAAAATACTGATTTTTTAATTTTGAAAATTTAATAATATTATGCTTGTCCAAATTACAGCATATTGACCCTTTCCAATCTGTTTTAGCAGGGAAATTGTCTGCTTTTAAACATTTGAATTGTGAATAAAATGGGTTTTTTGGATTGGAAATTGCTATAAAATTTTTGATCTTCATTATAAATAAATAGTATCCCAGAAGTGGTATAAGCTACATAATTAAATAGCCATCATGTATATAATACAATTTTTACATATGTGTAAAAATGAGGACTAAAGCCATTAAATGCCTTCAAATATGTGGTGGAGGGATTAATGTGACAGGCTGCTGCTGAGGGTCATCTTGCAGAGCCATGACAGACATGGATTCAAGCACACAGAGAATTTAATTTGTTTACAGTTACAGTAAGCTCAATTACTTTTGTCATGGCCAAATACAATTAGAGCCTCTCATTTTATGTATTCTTAATAATACAAGAAGTCAACTTGGAAGAAGTGAATGGAGTGTTGTCCTACTTTAGTTTCTAGTACTCCTTTTCTAAAACTTCTTATCACTCCTTTCTTAAGTATTATTTATCTTGATTTTTGATGAGCAATTATAGCATATCTCTGTATGCTTATTTTTGTTAACACACGGAAAAACACTATTATTGCTTTTTTTTTCTTGTCCAGTGTTATCTAGAGAGAATGGTCCATCCAAAAACATGGATTGGTGCAACTCAAGTAATTTCTCTGAGAGAAAACACCAGTTTCAAGGGGAAAATCACAAATATATTCTTTTAAAATCATATTTGGTTACATAGTGTCACATGAGGATGAAATAAATGTCAAAAGTGTTTTCTTACCAGACAGTTATGAAATCATAGATTGGCTCTGTTTGGAGAACTGTGAAGTTGATGTAGATCCCGTTCCCAGGTGGTACTCTCACAAGCCAGAAGCAGTCTTGGAAGTTTGGATACTCATCAGGGTATCCTGGAGAGTATATGGTGCCATTCATTGCAGTTATGTTTCCTCCACACAGAGCTATAAAAAAGGCACTTTTTAAAAATAGACAGTAAATGGGTGTTTTTTTTCCATTCTTCTTAGTCTGTATAAAAGCCCTATGTTTGAATACATTTGGTGCACTATAACTACATTGCATATGACTGTTCCTGTGCAAAGAAAACAGATTTCATTCAGCTTTGTGCAGAAGTCTATTTTGACAGTATTGGTCAAATATAAAAGTTGAAATAAATAATAATTCTGATGTCACAAATACTATCAGAACTGGAATTAAAGAAATATATACACATATAGGGTGAAATTCCCTGCACAAATGAAAATTACTTTATTAGGGCTTTGTGTATATTCCAGCTACAAATCAGCAACAAATCACATTAATTGTTGTCATGTGTGGTCACAAGAATACAGCCAACCAAAATTAACAGAGGAAAGAAGGCCATAAAAGGTTGAGGAGTGGGTGAAAATTAGAGGGGAGCTTCAAAATTAAAGCATTGTGCCAACAGTATAAATATTAATTTTGCATTTATGGATATAAATTCAGGTAGATAAAGTACAGGTCTGCTCTGTAGTTCGTGTTGTAGAGTACTAATTTTAGGTATCATACAGTGCAAGACTGACTATACAGATTCTGGACTTTCATAACTATGTATTTCTGGAAAACTATTAGTCCAAATTAGATTATTTTCTCCATAGATTTCAGATTTATGTTGAATATGACACCACCCAGTTATTACAGAAGAAAAATGTTATACAAGCCTAATTCTGGAAAAGTAAGGAAATTTAAAATTGTATAATTTGCTTTATTTTTGCATACATTTATTTTGCCCACTCCACCCCACAAGGAGCATGGTATGGCAACACAGATTTTCTAAAATATGTTTACAAATCTCTAACCAGAGCAGTTTTGACATATAGGTTTGAGAAACAGGAATCATGCATTGTTTGTATTTAGCAAAAGCATATGTTATAGTTCATGTTTATACAGTTGGTTGCTGAAGTGTAGAGTAAGGTGACCTCCACAGTGATACTTCAACCATTCAGACTCAACAGCTTGGGCACTGCTTTTCTTCAGCTTTAACCTCAAAGGCTCAAGGGGGTTTGAGCAGTACAGACAGAAATGGTTTTGCAGCCAGGTCTTAGGGGAGTGAAGACATGGTCTGATGACTGTCAGACAACAAGATTTCTTGGAAAAGGAGTGGGAAAAAATCCGAACAGATTAAAGGGAGATGAGTTAAGACGGCTCAGAGTGTTAGATGATGCTGAGCACAGGTTAAAGGAATATTAAGTGCATGGGGATGTAAGAAGAGAACAAAACTGTTTAAACAGAAAGCAAGCTTAGTCATATTTAATTCAGATTGTCTGCTTCAAGAAGTCTGAGTAATTAAACAAGCCTTGGTATATCTTGTCTTACAATAAAGACATTAAAGCAAATACAAATTTAAGACATGCACTGTATTTCTGGTACTAGGCGTACACAAAAAAGCCAACTTCATTTTAATGCTTTTGAACACAAAGCCTTTATCTCAAATCAAACCAAGTAGAACTAGAAGATAACTCATTATCCTTTTGCTGCAACAATAAAGAAAATAAAAAAATCTCAACAATATCTGTAGCATATAAAAGTGTCACAAACCCTTTACTAAAAATACCACAGTAAGTATCTGCACAAAACCTCACATAATTTAGGAAATCTGCCTAGGAGTTGAGTACAATTTCACATCTGTAATCATACAGCAAACATGCATCTTAGATCTCTACTATCAAGTTGGTGGATTTTTTTATCTTTGTTTTTCACATCAATTTAAGTAGAAACAAAGAACATTCAGACACTATTCAGGAACTTCATCAAAGTTGGTACTCAGAGAAACAACATGCTTTGGACATGTTGGAATTTACTAATTAAATTATTGGTTCCAGTAAGGTATTTCAAAGAAACAGAATCACTGCATTCAGTAAATAATTTTGATTGTAAGACACAGAAAATACAGCTAGAACTAACAGGAAAGGCTAAGTATATAGCAGTTAAGACATGGACTGTGAAGACATTACTATTCCACAGGATCCAGAAAATGGGTGATGATAATTATAATGAATTAACTTCTTCTCCTTTCAAAGAAAAAGATAGTGTATGTGTCATCTCTCTTTTATTTGATAAGGCTTCCCCTTCTGAATTCAGTACCAGTTAGGTCCTAATTTAGCTACCACATCTCCCAGAAATTCCTACAGCTCACTGACTCCAGAAGGAATTTTGAATAATGAGGCTTCTAAGTGCTTAAATTTGGGTATCAGGTGGAAAATATGGTGAAAAAAAATCCAGAAAACAGGAGAGTTTTTATTTTCTATTTGGGTGGCTGCATTTGGCTTTGGAGCTTTTTTGGGGGTGGGGTGTTGTGCTGTTGGTGGTTTTTATCAGGGACTTTCTCTCCTACATGATAGTGAGGATCCCATTCTCAATGCTGAGTTTTACCATTCAATACAGGGGGAAGCTAAGCCTTTCAGTTGAGGACTGACCTTCTTTGGCCTGCTGTTTAGAGGCAGGTTCCTTTCAGCATAGCTAGGGAAGAGATAAACACTTCTACAGAATCAGCACAGTCATTTTTTCTTTTTAAAATTAAAGCTCTGTGTGAGTCAGAATTCCTTGAATCTTCTTATTTGTATCAAGCACAAGTGAAAAAAAAAATGGAAGGTAAAAAAACGTAATTTAAAAAAAATCCTATTCAGAAGAAACATATGTACAAACAATTTCACATAGCATTGCCTGGAGGACAATTGAACTCTAGACCACCTTCAACATTTCTTTCTAACTGATAAGAAAAAACATAAGTTACCAGAATTGGTAAATTAAATTTTTGAAGCCTTTTTTCCTAATTCAGTCCAGAGTTTTTATTGCATTGCCTCACCTAGATTAAAAGCAGCATGAGTGTCCACATTTCAGACTAAAAGCCTATCCTTTCAAAAGTAAATTTATTATCTCAGACATGTTTTCAGAGATTTCACATTACAAAACATTTCAGCTTCTCTGCTAAAATTTTGACGTGCAAAAATTGAATCCTTCCTTTGCAAAGAGTGCACTGTAAAAATATAGGCCTCTGTAAATCAAGAGCTGAAATGAGTTCAGTTAACAGTCTTAGGAAGACTTTCAAAGGATGAAGGGTTTATAGGTCACTTGGAACATACCTTCACATCTGGGGAGAGGATGATTCCAATTGCGGCTGATGCCATGAAGACAAGTCAGAGCTGAATTTCCAATCAATGTGTAGCCAGGAAAACACTCAAATGAAATAGTTTGTCCCACAGTAAAGTCATTTCCAATAACAAAACCATTACGAAATGGTCGAGGATCAGGACAGCTTTGTAGCTGATATGCTGAAATAAATAGTAATAATGGTGGAAAAATCAGTAAAATAAAAATTCTGATTATCTCAAAAATAAGAGCTTTTAATTAGAATAAAATTAGAAGTCATGGACAGCCCATATGTTGGGAACCAAAGTTCTTCTGTGCTGCAATATTTTGCAATATTTATTTTTGCTGTTTGAAAATACTAGACTTAGATAGATTAAGTGCTTTTTTTGATCTAATAGAAGTTGTCAGGTTTTACATCCTTATGTTTAAGGCAAAGGAGAAATAAACATGCCTATATTTTATTTGTTTTTCCCAGAAGAATTAAAAAGCTCTATAATGAACCGGAATATCAAAGACTTTATAGTGAACAAGTAAAATTTGAAAAAAAGCTTTTTGTATACATCTTGGTAATTTTTTCCAAGAAGATATGAAGCACTGTCTTCTTATTACCAATGTGAGAACAAATAAGCTGTGCACAGTCTGAAGTATAAGAATATCATGCTGTATATATTTGAAAGAATCAGTTCTGTCTGATGTGGTTAAAACACAGAAAAGAGCTTTCCAGTGTTTTGACAAATGACAGCATGTCCAAAATTATTACTGTTACTATTAATAGGATCTGGTCTTACGTTTTTGCTGTCCTTTGCAGTTCAGGCCACAAATTGACTTTTTCTTTAAACTTAATTCTTTTTACAGTGGCTCACTTCCAGAATGTTACACAGAGTTCAAATCAATTCGGACTTGTTACTATTAAAAGAATAAAAGGACACTGCTCTAAAGTAAAAACTCTTTAAATCACTCTTAGGTGTTATTCTTACAATGAAAACAGGTCTACTTTAAAATACACATTTGACCTTTTTTTCATGAACAGTGGTGATCTAATCCCTTTTAAATGAAAATGCATTTCTATAAATACTACTATGATCTCGTGATCTTTACCAGCTCAGCAGACCTACTTGGGTACAAAAGAACAAGAACCTTCAGGGAAATGGTGAGCTAGGAAATAAAATGGATTTGGAGATTTTTGGGTTGGCACTAATTTGCACAAGCCTACATTGATCCAGTAATATTTAGATCTAAATCTTCCATAATCCATAAAAGAAAATTAAAATTCCAGTATGCTTCCAACATTGAATAGAAATGTTTCTTTTGTAAAGGCACACAATGTAAATTAATATGCCAATCAGCTTCAGATATTGGTAATTATCTGTTTGCTGCCATTTGGCCTGATTTTAAAGAAAATATGCAATTAATTTGCTTTTTTTCATCTTAACTTTCTTCATTCTTCTGTTTTATCTCAATGTTTAAAGCTTGGGACATAAAATCTTTCATATTTATTTTTAGAAATTCCCAAAACCCCATAAAATCTTTAACAGCCACCTTGTTCTCTCATAAGAATGTCCAAATCTCACCTTGATATACAATATGAAATCCTTGTTTGTTCTGTGAGTAATCACTGTGAAAGTATAAGCTGGTTTCATGAGTTGTGCTGAACAGAGAGGCTGGCAGCTGAGGGCCACTTAGTCTCCCAATAACAGTGCTAGTTTCTGTAGATCCACTCCTAACTTCTAAGTAATCATGTATGGTCTCCGTTGAGAAATTCAAAAATTGCAAATGGACACCTGAAAAACAATTTCAGTAATTAAATACCCCCAGTACCAAAACCAAGAGGGGAAACAAAGTATGCACATCTTACTCTGATAACCACAGAAAATAACCAGGTGGAAATTCATCTGCTACCTGGCAAGTATCTGTATATTTCCCAGTCCTGATCTGTGTGGGGCTGTACATTTATCATCTGCCAGCAAACTTTAAATTGGATTAGATAGTGAGCAGAAAGGCCTTGGGTCCAGCTCAGGGTACCAGGCAGGCAGATCCCCTGCTGGTACACCAAGGGCTTGAAAGCAGAGCACATGGGGATTACAGCTGAGTGCTCCACACACACACTGTGGTATGTGATGGTTTTGCTGACAGAAATTTCTGATTATTTGGTTCAGTAAGGAATAGGAAGGCAGCTTACTATCCATTAGCAAGTTATCTCTCCTAACCAGGTGAAATATTACAAAAATTATGTGGCATGGAAAGAAAATTCTATGCACTGAATAGTTATAGGGCTCTCAAACATTTTCCTGTTAATATTTCTATATAAACTACAACAAATAAAAATTTGTATTTTGTCTGGATATATTTCAACTATGGCATGATAATGCAGTATTGCAGAATAACAGAATCACAGAATCACAAGGTTGGAACAGACCTTCAAGATCATTTAGTCCAACCCAGACCTAACACCTCAACTAAACCATGGCACCAAGTGACACATCCAATCTTTCCTTACACACATCCAGGGCGGTGACTCCACCACCTCCCTGGGCAGACCATTCCAAAACTTTATCCCTCTTTCTGTGAAAAGCTTTTTTCCTCATATCCAACCTTGATTTCCCTTGGCACAGCTTAAGACTGTGTCCTCTTGTTCTGTCTGTTGTTGCCCAGAGAAAGAGACCAACCCCCACCTGGCTACAACCACCTTTCAGGAGGTTGTAGAGAGTGATAAAGTCACTTCTGAGTCTCCTTTTCTCCAGGCTAAACAACCCCAGCTCCCTCAGTCATTCCTCACAGGGTTTATTTTCCCAGTCCCTCACCAGCCTCGTTGCCTCCTCTGGACGCGCTCAAGTGCCTCAGCGTCCCTCCTAAACTGAGGGGCCAGAACTGGACACAGCACTCGAGNCAGAACTGGACACAGCACTCAAGGTGTGGCCTCACCAGTGTGAGTACAGGGGAAGAATGACCTCCCTGCTCCTGCTGGCCACACCATTCCTGATCCAGGCCAGGATGCTGTTGTCAGAAAAATAATGAGCAGAAGTAGCCCCAGCACAGATCCCTCTGGGACACCACTGGAGACTGGCTGCCAGCTGGATGCAGCACTGTTCTCTGGGCCCAGCCATGCAGCCAGTTCTTAAAGCAGCAAAGAGTGCTCCTGTCCAAGCCATGGCCTGACAGCTTTTCCAGGACTGTGCTGTGTCAAAGGCCTTGCTGACATCCACAGCCTTTCTCCTGCATCCACCAGGGTCACTTGGTCATTAAAGGAGACCAGGTTGCTCAAACACAACTTACCCCTCTTAAAGCCATGCTGGCTGTGTCTGATACCCTGGCCATCCTGCAAGTGCTGTGTGATGACACTCAGTATAAACTGTTCCATCACCTTACCAGATACTGAGGTCAGGCCGACTGCCCTATAATTACCAGGACCCTCCTTCCCATCCTTTTTGTGAATGGGTGACACATTGGCCAACTTCCAGTCATCTGGAACCTCCCCAGTGAGCCAGGACTGCTGGTAAATGATGGAGAGTGGCTTTGCAAGCTCATCTGCCAGCTCTCTCATCACCCTGGGGTGGATCCTGTCTGGGCCCATAGATTTATGAACATCCAGTGTCTCAGCAGTTCTCTGACTGCCTCCTGGATAAGAGGGGGACCATTCTGCTCTCTGACACCATCTACCAACAGTAGTTTCATTAGAAAGATGATTGAATCCTACTGGTGTTTCTGGCAAAGACAATCAATACAATTTCTTATAAAACTGAAAGTAAAAGATATAATGTCAGATAAATTATTGAAAGTTGTGAATAGTTTTGTAACTCCAGAACTGTAATACCTAAATAGTGTTTCTCACTGTCTTTTAGAACTTTCCCCTCAGATACCGTGTAAAGTGTATGAATGATTTTCTGAAGCATGAAACATTTTATATGCAAGTTAGGTGCATAATTAAATTACTGTTACCCTGATAATTTCTGTCTTGCTTTATCTGAAGACAGTCTATAAGTGATAAGAAAGCTTTTTCTTAGAAGTGTCATTCTTTGACTTTGTCAGCCTTCCAAATATTTCCTACACAAAGAATCAAGCTATATTCAAACTTTGCTCTTTCTCTATCATATTTTGCCCTTTCATTTGATCCTGTGAACCATACACTTATCCAAAGTTTAAGCTGTCATTAATAGCTGCCAGCTCATGTGACCTTGCTGTCAGTTTTTCCCTTTTTCACCAACTTTCTTTGATACAAAAGTAAAAATATATATTTTACCAGCCATCCCCCTCTCTGTATTGCACTGTCTTTCTCTTCAAGTTTCTGAACCATATCAATTTTCAAAAGTATTCATCCCTTACTCTGTCAGTAGCACCTGCCTCCATTAGTCTGAGACTTCAGCTTCTTAGACTGACTTTTTTTCTATGCCTTTTTGCAGTTTTGAACATCCTGCTTGAAAGAGTAGTTAATACATTTAAATATTCAAATAAAAAGAGTGCCATTGACAAAAACATTACACCATTAGCTAATATACAGTGGACAAGCTTCTGTAGCTTACAACAGGGATAAAATCTTCCTAAAATGAGTTAAACAAGTGTAAGTCCATAGAAGGTTCCCATGACAGTGTTTTTGAGTTTTTCTATTTAAAACACAGAAGAGTTGGACATAAGTGCCTCCACTAGTTCAGAGTCACAGCATCACTAAAACCAGTTTTAGCCATCACTTCTTTAAATGTCATATATTTCTCTTTTTTCAGGGAAATTTTATTTTAATATTCAATTTAGATTCAAACATATCTCACTTACAAAAGGTAAGAAACATCAAGCATGATTCAATCTGTGCAACTTTAGTTTTCTTCAAGAAAATAAAGCATTTCATTTTCCTTCACATGGACTGGAAACAGAGTTCATAAATCCAGTGAATAAACTTCAGTTAGTACATAGGAGTTCAGAACTATTGATTTTGGTGGTTAAACTTACTTATCCAAGAAACTGTTTCCAAAACTCCAGTAATTTAATCTCCTGCCTAATGGAAGTTAAACTGTCATGTATGTTAATAATGTAGAATGTAAATAGCAGTCTGAAGAGTTAAGTTAGAATTATTGGACACGTAAGCATGGCAGAATGCAAGCAAAGAAAACAGAGTAAGGAGTCAGTACAGGGAGACAGGATAGCAGTAAAGTGAGGGAAGAGGCAGATGGCAACGTATTTGGGATAAAAAGACAGCAGGTTCTGGATGCAGTTGAATATACTATTTTATTAAATTTGAAATTTGCCCAATATTCCAGATTTTTATTATTTCACCTTTATTAGCAAATGTCTTTGGAATTATCTGCCAAAATATCCTGTTCCCTTAAAGCTTTGAATATCCATTTCTCCTGTGGATTCAATCCAGGAATAATGCACCTACTGCTGTTATAATTTTTTTTCTATAACTTAAGAAACAGAAATCTATTTGTTATTCTAGACCACATTATGACTCATAATGAAGCACTACAAATTGTCCCATCAGGATATCTAAAAATTCAGGTAGTGGCACAGTTAAAGTGTCAATGTTATTTCTGTAAAATGCTAAGAGAAAAAAAAAATCAATTATTGACTGTAATCTTGTGTGTTTTGAACAAAATGCAAACAAACAGATTGGGTGCTATATAGAAATCACCATTCTGATATAATGTATTACCCTCAGATAGATTTGGTTCAGTCAATGTTACAGAACGTTTAACATTTTTCAATATAAACAACCCATGCAGAACAATTGGCTTTCATTTACAACATGAGTGAACCAGGTTCATGGGATTTCTAATCAAAAATACCACAGAATTGATTTTTAAAAGAGAAGGGAAAGAATCTGAATATCTGTAGAAGAGAAAGCTATTTGGGATGTCACACTCCCTCTGGAAGACGCAGAAATTCTGTACCACCAAGTAAAAAATATGACAGAAGATGGCAAATATAAAATAGAAAACAATGAAGCCTGTCTAAGAAAACCAGCACACCATTCAGCTAGCATATAAAGAAAAACATTCATGTGCACATGCTCCAGAAAAAGTGCCACATGTGTTAAGAAACTAGATAAGACAATTCTACTGGCTGGCTTTGAATAAAGATTTCACAATAAAATATGTATAGGATCCACCCAAAGTTGCTCAAGAGGTTAGCCAATGTAATTAAATTGCTGATAATACCTATACAAAATCATGGTGAAATAAGAGAAGTTCAAGTAACTTGAAAAAGTCTGAATGTATATTCACTTTTAAGACAACAAAAAAGACCTGGGATGTGGCAACTACAGGTTTGCTGCAGCCCTTGGAAAAATTATGGAACTTGTTTATTTGGAGGCAATTTCCAAATACATGAAAGACAAAAAGACACTTAGGAGCAGTCAACATGGATTTTCTAACAGAAAAAAAACCCCAGTTAATCAACCATTATATCCTTCTATTATTAAACTGACAAAGGGAGAAAAGCGAATATAATGTACTTTCACTCTGCTATGGCTTTTGACTCAGTCTATAACATTCTCATCTGAAAGCTGAACATGCATGAGCTGGATGAATGGAAAGGAAGTCAGTTTAAAATTAAATAACTTTAAAGCTCCAAGGGTGATTATTAGCCATTCAATGGTTGGCAGCCAGTAACAGGCACAATATTCTGTGGGTTGCTATGGAAGCTTACACTGGTTTATGTCTTTAGAAGAGACTTGGAAAATGAGAATGCATCCTCAACAAATGTGTGGAGGATACTAAACTAGGGCTCATGGATGATATACTAAATGGCACAATTTTTATCTGAAGAACATTGAGTAAATAAATGCTTCTTAAAGGTTTACACGAGGAGAAGTACAGAATTCTACATCTGGAGTACAACATCCTTATCTGTTACAGGCTGGGGATTGATGAGGTGATCAGCAGCCCCAGTGAGACAGTTCCACCAATCGTGGGCTTCATCCAGTGCTCCTGACAATTCTACTTTGATTGGGAAGTTTGACAGCTTTAAGTGGGAGTCTTCTACATTTCTTTAAAAAGAACATTCCTATGCTGCTGTGAACTTCATGTAGGATATGCAAAGAAGCTTAATGATAAAATAATCAATAAAAATGTAGCTTTACCTTCTAAATTGACTTGGTGTAAAATATTCATGATAGCTATTTTTTTTTTTGATTTGGTTTATGACTTCACAAAAAGAGAAAATCCTGTAAAGTTAGAAAATTGTGCTGAATTCTAATTAAATAATTTTGTCTTTACCAGCAAATTTTGGCATATATTAAATGAAAAACCAAGAACCTTGCAGCTTTTCTATTTTAAATCTTTTTTTTTAAGATTTTGTTAACTTCTTCAAATGAATTATAATTACTTTTGGTTTTTTGCTAGGATAAAGATTAACGATATTTTAAAATCTATGTTCAGTGTTTTGCACCCATAAAAAAGCAATTTTAAATCCATAAAAGAACACATACCAAATCCAATAGGCAATTTTATTGTCCATGTGCAATCCAAACTGCTAGGATAGTTGCCAGGAAACCCAGGACTAAGAATCACTCCACTGAAGTCTGACATGCCACCACCACATTGTGCTAGAAAACAAAAAACCACAAAAATATTTTTCAGCGGAGTGAAATGAGCTAAAAATTAATCCATAACATTGAAGATCCTTAGAGCGTTAATAATATAGTAATACCAAGGGTTATATTGAAACAAAGACACAAACAGATAATTACCACTACATATCTGTAAGCAAGTAATTTACAAGTAGGTAATTTGCAAATTTGTATCAACTCTGAATTGAGGGGATTTTAACTTGGGGGATGCATGCTTCCAAACCAGAATAGATTTTAGAATTGTAGAATCATTTAGGTTAGAAAAGACCTCCAATATCATTGAGTCCAACCTCTGACCAATCATCACTTTGTCAACTAGACTATGGCACTAAATTGCACATCCAGCCACCTCCTGTGATGCCTTAAGTTTTAGCCTTTATGTTTTTCAAATTCCATGTTGCCTCGGGTGCAGTTCTGAGCCTCATATTAAGTGCTAATGAGTTCTCTTCACAGAGTAGGCAGAGTAGGTGGACAAAACAAATCCTTTCCCTGCTGAAGACCAAGGACAACTTTCAGACCCCAAAGCGCAAACAGTGGTGGGCTGAAGGGAGAAACAAGAAGGATGAGACTTCACAGCCTGAAGCTGTAATTGGACAATTAAACCCCAATATGCAAATGGACCAAAACTTATAAAAGAGTAAGACCTTGTGACCAGGGGCCATATTGTGACCCTTCAGAGTCTACCTTGGGTGTAGCCCTGGTCAGGCTCTTGTGCTGCCCAAGGTTGTCCTAGAGCCTTTCAATAAATATCTACTCTATTCTCTAGCTCTGTCCTGTCTGTTTCAGGTCAGCCTTCCCAAGGCATCACCTGAACACACACAGGGATGGTGACTCCACCATATCCCAGGACAGCCCATTCTGTGAAGAAATTATCTGAAATTCCTGACCACCCTTTCCACAGAGATTCCTCTTGATGTCCAACCTGAACCTCTCCGGGTACATCCTGAGATTCTGTCCTCTCATCCTGTTACTGGTTGGCTGAGAGAAGAGACCAACCCCCACCTGGCTACAGCCTCCTTTCAGGGAGCTGTAGAGAATAATAGGGTCTCTCTGAACCTCCTTTTCTCCAGGCTAAACAACCCCAGCTCCATCAGCTGCTCCTTGTAAGACTTCAGCCAGCATCATGCCCTAATGTTTACTCTGCAATCTGTCTGTAAGAACTGTCCTTGTGATGGGTAAGCAGCACACATCAGCTTATAGCAGCACTGAGACAACTGTGCTTGTTTGTAAAGGAGCATCTAAATAATATAAGATACTGTATGATACAAAAGCTCTGTACTAGAAGTGTTTTGAGAGGCCTTTTAAAAACTACATTTGTATACTGTTGTTGTAAGAATGAGATAAACTAAACAAACTTAGAAAAGTACATATACTTCCATAAATTAACCTAAATTCATATCTTAATTTTATTTTTTTCAGGCATGACATCATTAAATAAAATTTCTTAGACATCCATATTGCATTTAAAGATGAAAACTATGATAAATAGAATTTTGTTTAGCTGTTTTGTCCAAGTAAAATTTGCTACATCATTTGAAACACAAGTAAAAATTATTACTTGCAAAAAAAGGGAAAAATATAAGAAAAAAAATACCTCTAATATTTCAGCACAGCATCTTTATCTCCAGAATTTACCAAGAATAGTGCAAATAAAATATCAGACCTAACCATATGTTAATGTATAATGACTGAAGTCTAACTCCAGAAAAAATTCTTTCAAATATTTCAACCTTGTTGAATATTTATAAATTCTAAGATGAGGGAGCTCAGTACCTCACAGGAGGTTTTTAACACCCCACAGGATTAAGAACAGGATTATGTGAGGCAGCTCAAGAGGATATATATTAACTGTCTTGAAGAAAAGCAAAGCAAAAAAATCTTTTATGAGATCTGCAGCATTCTGCTTTTCATACATTCAAGATTGCAAATCCTGATAACTTTTAGTTTCAGAGAACCCAAACAAAAAGGCATTTCTATGCAGTGAAAGAGATTACAACTAGAAGGAGTTCTACATTCCTCATATTTATTCATCATAAAAGAGTATATTTAAATGCACTTCAGAGGTTTCATTTTGGTATTTTACAGGTTTTCACTGCTTTTTCCAGTAATATTATGGACATGTGTATAATTTAACTTGAAAAATAATCTGTCTTCTAAAATGGGGCAGACATGCTTATGTTGAACTCATTAGACATGAAAATGTAATGTTATTTCTATTTTAGTATCTTCTACAATTGCCATTACTCTGCTGGGAAAATGAGTCCTAAAGAAATTAGCTGTGTTGCAAGAGTCTCTGGAGGTGTTGTTCCTGACAATGAATTCATGATATATCTGACTAGAACATGTAGAATCACATCATAGAACAGTTTGGGTTGGAAGAGAAAATGTGTATTTCTTTTAGTGCTTGGGCATTTCAGAAAAGATTTGCCAACATAAGTGTGCAGGAGTCTTTGAAAATCTGGAATTTAATTTGACCATCTTCACATTTAATTAAGTTCCTCCAATTCTCCCAATTTTTTCCACTACATGTGCTATTATTTTTGAGTTTTCTGGTTTTCTCATTCTGGCATATTTAAGGAAAATGATGTATGCTGAACATACCTAAACATATTGGAATGGGATAATTCCATCTTCTCACTGGTCCAGGCATACAAGTGATATGTGAATGTCCCTAAAATGACAAAATATTTGCTAATTCACATAAAAATATACACTATGCAGCACATTAGAATTTCAGCAAAAAGAATGTATCATTTAAAAATCGTCAAAATACACAAAACCAAAAAGGTATAGTAATTACATTGTACACTGTGGATTGTATCACGTCTTCAATACAGCAGAGAAGACTGGGACTGTTAGCTCACTACATGATAGTGTCTATGCCATTAATATTATTTCTTATAATATAACAGAATCCAGCTGAATTCTATGTGTGTTTCAGTATAAACCCAGGGTCTGGAAACTGACTGAAGCAATGTTTGCACAGTATGGATTTACATAATTTGTAGAACATTATAAAACTACACATACTATATAAATTATGTGAGTGTTGACTTTACATCCTAAATTCCTCACAAACACACCCTCTGTGTCATTCATCAGCCTCATGTAATTCTAATTGTCTTCCAGAGAAAGCAAACAAAAATGGAAAAACTTAAGAGAAAACTGTACTTGGGATATCTTCCAAAACCATCTAGTTTTATGCCTCTAGACTGCATAAGTCAGAAAAACCATATGTAGGGGAGAAACTTTACATGTCTGTTTGCACAGTCTAGGCTCCTCAAGTCTTTATTTTCTATATTTTACATTTTCGTTTATTCAGCCATTTACTGTGGCTTGTCTGTTCACACACACTTGTATTTATGGTGGGAATTAAAGCAAAGAAGCAATAAATATTTCTCAGGCTGTTTGCAGGAGTGGCCAGTTAAAACCAGGCAATATAAGAAGAAAACTTCAATAGTCATTCTCAGAGCTCCAATCACACATGTATTTCTATTCTTCAGATGCTAGAAATCTGCAAGCATGACTAAGAATTCTATCTTGAAAGGGAAATTGGGATACAGGTCCTAAATCCAAACAGCAGTTGAAATCTGGAAGCAGGCAAGACTATTTTGTTTCTATCACTATACATATAGTCCTTTTTCTTTTTTTGCCAAAGAATACAATTCAATTTCTATTTTTGATGCAGCACATATAAACCCAGTATTTAGGTATTCACAGAATTATGTAAAATAAATATTTGAAATTATTAGCATTTTTAAAACTCAATTTAATTAGTCTGATATCAACACGTGTTATAGGTGAGATCAATATTAATGGCATTTTGCTCATTCTGGATTTTTTGCTATATTGCTCCAAAAGTATTCATAACACCATTAGCAGTTAATTATGTGCTGTTACATAGAAATTATTTTCTCCCTTAAAGACTGTTCTTTTTGCAATGCTTGGGTAATTTTTTATCCTTTTGGCTCTCAAAGAGCTAGATAACTGGAAGATTGTAGAATCTGTAGACTCTCTCTGGGGAGTCTCAAGTGAAAAAATACTCAGTTTTGGATCTGATTCTATGGCATAACTGTACAAATTTTTGAAAATATTTTCCACTTCTTTCCTACAGGCAGACAGGCAGTTTCCTACTGGTGATATATAATCACTGCATTTCCCCTGTATATATATTTTGCAAGTGCAAGGACATTGCAAATTTACTTGGCAAAAAATACACCCCTATTTGATAAACATTTTGGAGAAAAAACACCAAGAAATTGCTGAAATAACTGACACTATCTGATTTACTAAGAAAAGGAATTGTTTATTTGTACTCCCCCTCTTTACATACTTTCTTTTTCCTCCTATCCTTAGAGATCTACTATTAATTGTTCATCAAGTGATTTTAACTTAATAGTGCTTACTGTTCATGATTCAGCTATAATTATCGAAGATGCCGTCAATAATAAATAATGACTTGTAATCACTAATGCAGAAGAAGCACCAAGCCATACACTTCTGATGGAATATTTGTAGTTTCTAATTTACTATCTGGTAAAACAGCAGACAGTCCTGTAAACTTATCATGCGTACACAATTCCTGAAGAGTTCACCATCCATTTTGCACTGACAGACTCATAACCAAGTTAAAGAACTGAAAGACACCATTTGAAATAGGAAACTTGGCTTACCTGAAGAGAATAACCCTGGTCACACTGGAAAGACACCACATCTCCAACCATGTATCTGTCTCCAATTTTGATCCCATTACTTGGGGTCTGTGGTTCAGGACAAGAGTCCAAACCTATAGCTGAGAAAAAGAAAGAAATTTAGTCATTCTAAGGAACATAACATAGGTTTTTAGATTCTCACAGGACTGTGTACAGTGCACATAGGCACACTGTGTGGATAAGCTTTAGGGTGCCCTTGGGAATCAGCAATTGTCTGTGGACAAGTAGCATATTATTTCAGAACAACTGTGTCAGACTGGGAGCACCTTTGCTGTCCTCTGTGCTCCAGAGGAGGCTGGCCAACACTACACCAACTGCAAAACAGCAAAAACAGTGCAAAGTAAAAATGCTCTCCAGCAATCCATCCTCCACAGGCCTGACTCAACTCCTTCATTCATTTACACACATATACACACAGAGAATAAATATTTGCATAAGATTTCATCTAATCTGCTGTGTTTAAAGAAGTATCTATAGAGCTATAAAACTAATATTTTGAATTTCTGATTGCAACAGAAGCTAGTTTGTCAAGAGACCACCTGCTTTTTTTCATGTTCATCAAACAGAGAATTTTTTTCCTTGCATCTGCCCAGGAAGGTCCAGGAATGTAAGAAAGTATAACCGAGTTGCTTTCTTTGCCTGCTGTAAGAATTACACCTGAGTTGTGAAGTCAGTACTATAATACAGCTGAGCATCAGTACACAGGATGATAGAGAAACATTGTGAGATTTGATTATGGCCACCTACTACCTCAGAACATTATCAAAATCTGCGTATTTCAAAACTTTAGTAACTGATCACTTCATGTGAAATTCTCACGCAGTAAAAACTACCACTTGAAGGCTTTAAATAGTGCATTTTTATACAATATGAAAGATGAAAACTAACAAAGATTTTTAGCTTTCAAATCCTATTTTCTGTTCTCAAACTAGAGAAGAACAAAGAACCTGTTTTGAAAATGACTGATGGACCTAGATCCACATTTTATATTTCAGACATCTAGAGTGTGATCCAGTTAATGTACAAAGTGCAAGTGCAAAATAATAAGTGTGCTTAACTTACACAGATGATTGCTTTTAATGTGTTTTGAACAGTTAAACTAAGAATTAGCAGGTTTCAGTTTCCAGTTACTGAACTGTGTACTTCATCTTCAGTTGAAATGCGTAATCTAACTATGTGAATACTCAGGCCATGCAAAGTGAAATGAGTTCATCTAAATGCCTTTTTCAAGCTACCTTAGCAGCCCAAAGCACATTCACAGGTATTCATTCTATTGTCTCTCACTTCAATTAATAAAATAATATTTTATTACTGTATAATTTGGATTAAATGTATAATGGAAAAAAATACGGTCTGAATGTCTACAATACCTTTCAAGAAACTGAAACAAATTTTGACATCTTCCCAGCTGAGGACCAGTTCAGAACTTGTGTCTCTGGAGTGTCATGATATTTATTCAGGCCATAAATGTACTCATAAATGTATTCATAAACCCCAGTCTGTTCATTATTGATTTATTTGTGGCACATGAATAGTTTCTTGAACTACATCATACTACTCTCACAGTAAAATGTGTTAAAAAGATTCATGAACCTTCATAGCCAATGGCAATAAAAAGAGATTTTTAACATAGGCATTAATTGAAAAGATACTTTCAGTATCTTCTACATTTCAGATAAGAATTGTATATAAAGAAAAAGAAGCTATTTGATGCTGTCTTGCCCTTCTCCAGCAGCTCCAGTGATGCTCAATACAAAAACTTACCAATGAAATTTTTGATAATACAAAAATTTAGTTAAAGAAAATGAGCAATGAATTAAAATTTTTATAGTGATGCAAAACACATAAACATTATGGAAGTGTTTAACAAACCATTCTGTGGCATTCTTTGCTGGCAAAGATCAGGTGATACAATGTATTTTCAGTGCAATATAATTTTGTATTTAAGATATCCAATGGAAGACAGAAAATTAATGGTATGGAAAAAATAACAATTTAAGGATTCAACAGAGAAATAAAAATATGGTAAAAAATAGATATAAGAACACTATTAAGTTTTAGAACATGAATACTTAATTCTTTATGTCAAAGTATCATTTACTTGGTGTTAAAATAATTCTTCAACAAATAAAGCTCCTTTTGTTTTCTTTTACTTTTATATTAACATTTGGATTTTAGGAAGCTCAAAAGATAATTCCTAATAGACAGGACAAAAAGCTATTAATGGGGGATGAAAAGAGATATTGGAAATGAAGCAGAATGAAACCTTCCTACAGAAATCTGTTGCTGAAATGAATAAGTAATCATTTTGGCAAAGGGGGTGCACTTCCTCTCAGACTTGTGTCCCTCAGAACAGGTGAAATAGACTTGGAAGATGCATTGCAAATTGAATAAAAACAATCTTTATGGCAAGCTCACTTGAAAAATGCTTAATATAAATCTTTGGCGTGTTTTGCATGAGAACCACACACCAATACTTCAAGGACCAAGACTTTAATTTAGCTGACTCCTCATGATGTCCTCAGCCAGCACAATCATGAATGAAATGAAATAAATTTATGAAACACTAACATTAAAATCCGGCCATTACTTTCCAGTTACTATCTTTATAAACATAATCACAGCTTTTAGAGCAGGAACTTCTGTCTGAGCGTTAGATGTGACCAGGACAACTGAAGAGAGCAACTCTGCATCTCCTTCCTTCTAGAGAAACTGACAAATACAGCAGTTTTGTGAGTTCCGGGATTACAAAAAACATCCTCTTTGTTGTAGAAAAATGCAAGAGACAAAAATATAAAAGATACACAAGGTACAGTTTCTGTTGTGTTCCTTCCTAGCAACGACAACAAAGTGTTGTCCCTTAGCTTAATCTCCCATGTCAAATTCATGATACAGCCCAATGCAGAATTTTCCATAGTCTCTTCTTGAAAAACACTCGAATGACAGATGAAAAAAAAAAAAATCATGAAACTTTCACAGGTAAGAGAGACTAGTAAGTAAGACTACTTACTAAGAGGAGTAAGAGTCATGGATTCAAGGAGTGAAACAGCTGGTGCCCAGGACTTGAAATCCACACTAAGCAATTAACTAGAAGGTTTGTTTATGAACAAACGCCACACCATATGACACCATGCTCAGTGTATAAACTAAGGGGACATTTGGCTGGGGACTGCTGTTTGTGAACTGGCTGAGTGTCAGTCAGTGGGTGGTGAACAACTGCATTGCGCATATTTTGTTTGGTGTATTTTAATTTTATTATTATTAATTGGTTTATTTATATATTATTATTATTATTTCCCCTTCCTTTTCTGTTCTATTAAACCGTTTTTATCTCAACCTACAAATTTTATTTTTTTCCAAATCTGTTCTCCATCCTACTTGGGAGCAGGGAGAGGGAAGTGAGCGAGAAGCTTTATGGTGCTTAAGTTGCTCTCTGGGTTAAATCACCACAGACTGATGTTTTAATCACATATCTCTATCACTTGCACAAGAAAAGTTAATTAATCATTTGTCTTGTAAGACAGCATATTTCACTGAGCTACTGGTTAATTGGATATCTACTGAGAGACACCAGTATTATTTCCTGTATCACAAATTTTCAACATATACTTTGGGTTTATAGATGCACACAGTAAACATTACTTTTGTGCAGATTCACACACACATCCCTGCATAAATCCATACACACATATTTGGTTATTGTTCTTGACATGGACAAATACTTCAAATACTGTACTGTGAATCTTTTCTTTTTTTAAAGGTGACAGTTGTATATGGGCAGTATATTACATATATTATTTGGACATGTGGGAATACAAAGGTGCATTTTCACTTTGGATTCAGTCTCATTTTATTTCATTTTGATAACTTCCTGACAGTTTTTATCATCTGAATTTGTAAGCAGCTGAGACACTATCTGCATTTCAAGGAAATGGCAGGATAATTCTACCTATAATTAATGTTTTGTTATAGACAAGCGATCAGGCAGTAATTTTGCAAGGCTGTGTTCTCCAACTGGCTAATCAGACAAGCAAAGCATGGGATTTGCATATGGTAAAACTGACAAGAAATAACCACGACAAAATTATGCAGAGCAGACACCAGAACCAATATAAGCAGGGGGAACCACACAGCTGGTGATTGCCAGAATTCCTCTCAGTCATCTGAGACAAAGTCATTCAGACAGAAAGCATGCTTATAATTACAGCCTTTTCCACTCGTGAGGGACTCAGAAATAATAAAAACCATTTGGAATAATTCAGTGTTCTCATCAACCTGCAGGCATATCTCAGTTAAGATGCACAACTGCTATTTTCAGATTACTCCTTCTCTCCTCTTTGCCAAGGGTTGGATGTATTTATGTCCTACACATACAGACTATATAGTACATATGTTATTGTATTGAACACAATTTGTAGATTTTGGCAAGGAGTGGTGGGCTGTGGGGCTGCAGGGGTGGCATCTGTGGGAAGAGACCAGGGCTGCACTGGACACAATAGATTAGTATTCTCACACAGGCATATCTGTATTTATTTCTGTCTGCTGTAGGTCAGAAAAGTTTTTCAGAGAGCAAAAGCAACTTGAGGATGAAAGCAAGACAAACTAAATTTCACAGTCCTTATAGTACAGTTTTCAGGGCTGAATTTGCTCAGTTGGATTTAAATGAGAATTTTACTAATGATTTTGAAGATACAGTATGTAGCTCATAATGGACAACAGGACTAAATATTCCTCTATTTTACAGTTTAGGTAGAACTGATGTCTGGAACCAGCAAGTGCTCTTTATTAAATGAACATTTCTGAATTACCTGTATACTCAAGGTGAAATCCCGCAGCTGAAACACTGATATCAGACTGAAAATTGAGGTACAGATTATTCGATGTGCTGTTTAGAAGTGGAGGTATGGTTGTTCCTGAAAAGAGAATTAAAAATATTGAGATGCACAGAAAGTGAAATAAATGCAGATGTAAGGGTGTGTTTGTCTGTGTGTGTGTATAAACAGAATTAAGGAGAGAAAAAGGGGGAGGGGGGGAAGAGGGTGGGAGCAGAAGATAAGTCACATAACCAATTCCACAATATTCTGTCATCATGGATGCTATCAAATACCTGTCCCTATAAAAGTTTTATTACGTTTTCAGTGCACCGCAATATCAGAGATACAAACGATAGACAAGGAAAGGCTAATATAAATTCGTATTATTTGCTTTTGCCCACAAAAGGAGAATTACACACTAAGGTCTTTTTAGAAGCAAGAGCAAATCCAGTCACCAGAATGGTTCTAAACATAACAGTGACATATATCAAGCATCTCTGAAAATATGTTGCAGGACTGTTCTTAGAAATGTGATGGACTATTTATTTGTGTTTCAGCACAAAACAAGAAAATATGATTGCCTCTGATCTCTTAGCATACATATGCATTTAGTATCATGAAAGAAAACAAAAGAAAACAAGAAAAAGTAAGTCAAAAAGAACTGTCTTCTTTGTCTAAAATAAGGATAAAGAATGCATCCTTTTGTCATGTACAATATCAGGCGATACCTATTTTTGAGGTCTGTATTTCTGGACCCTGCTACAAGTGTGAGAAAAAAAAATTGGATTAAGAGAGGTCTAGTTTGGAAGCCTCTGAGTGTTATTTCATTTGTAACATTTTAAAATATACAGGTTTATGAAAGTCTGCTAAGTGATGACTCATTAAAACAGAAATAATATTACCTGTTGCTAATTATAGGAGAAACAAACACACATACCATGCTCAAGCATGCTAACATACATAGAAAGAGCTGTGTGTTTACATAAGGAGTTGAATCTGGGAATGATTTATTGTAAAATCTTCTCAGTCACCTGAATAACTTCCAAGCCTTGGAGCATTGTTGTCAGCACCATCATAGAAGTCTAAGGAATCCCAGTTGTGTTCTGTGGCAAAACTCACCACTTGCACCTATGAAGAAAAATGCAAGGTAAAGAACATAAACTTCTTCCCTTATTTATTCCAGCTCAAAGATGACTCTAAATTGCAGGCTCTGTTGCTTTCAGTCATGAAAAGTTGTCTTGCTCTCCTTGTCAAAGAGAATAGAAAATCATCATTAAGTGAATAAAATGGCAACAATTTTTTATTTGATTGCCAATTCAAACTATAAATCCTGTAGCCCTTACTGACAACCCCATATTACCTCTGCCAAGAATCACACAACCATGAAAATCAGATGGATATAGAATATGATTCTCTTGTTTGGAGGACACTGAGAAGAAGTAACATGCTATTTTCAATTACTGCAGGTTTTTCCTCTCTAGTTTCTCCAGGACTAAACTAGTCTAACAGGGATGTGTGATGCTTCATCTATTTTGCCTTTTTAAATTCTGCCTCCAGGTAAGAGAAAACTGCTGTGTTTGGTTACCTTCATCACCAACTCATCTCCTGAGGAGGAGCAGTCACCAGCATGCTACAAACAAAAGGCAGAATAGTCACTTCATTTCTTCCAGAGGTGACAATATTCTTGCCCTCGCAGGGAGATGCAAAGTGATAAGGAGATAAACTACGTGAGAAAGGCTATATCTGTTCTCATATAGTGAAATCACACCTCAAAAAGTAGAGAAAAATCAGATTTTTGTTCCTGTGTAGTAGGGGAGAGTTTCTGGTGTTAGCTTTTTGTTTGTTTTAACTGTTTACTGAAAAGTTTTAAAAGAGACAGGGGCATGATGAAATCCCTCTCACTGAAATCACTTAGAAAGAGGTACTTTGGTCATTAAGTTAGAGAATAATTCTTCTTTTGCCTCAAATTTTTTCTTTCCCCAGAATGGAATAGTTTCAACAGAAGAAATAAACACTAATTCAATAAAACCAAGTAATGAGGTAATTTTTGTATGTGAATTATATGACTTGGACCTTGTTCTACATAAAATAATGTTCAGTTTGACTATTTCTTGGATGATGGCCTCAAATACTGTACCTATTTTTGTAGAAATTGGTCAGATACTACAGTCAAAGGATTTCTTTTTCATAAGTGAAGCAGTGAAGAGGCCCTGACTGTTAGCATGCTCCAGATACTTCAGGAGACAGTAAAAATATCTCTTTTTTTATTACAACTCTGGGGCAGAAGACTATCACAAAGATGAAATACCTAAATTGAAATCAAAGTTAGTAAATTAATCATCTCATTAATGATTCTAAGAAATGAAGCCTGTGATAAGAGATCAGCACTCCCAAAAAGCAACAGTGATGGCCTTAGTCAGGAGGAGTTACTGCCTAGTTTAAACCATCTGAACTATCTTCAGTATAAGAAATGCACAGAACAAAGTATCCTAACTGTCAGCTGTCCTAGTCAACTGTTTAAATCAAGCAGTGTTCCTCACAATCAATCTCAAAACTGATTTAGGCTATTAAATATTATAGAAAGCTCTGTAATGAAATTTATTAAAAAGCTTTAAAACACTGTCAACATTTTTCCTGATTTTGTTTATTAAGTCTTTACTTACATAAACTGAGCTCTCTATTAATTTTCTACAGCAATTATATTTTGAACTAAGAAGACATAGAAAACTTATTATCATAATTTCTTGATGTGCATTTTGCTAGGAATTTGTTCAGATGATGTTTAGAAGTCCCGATTTTTTAAATTCAACTGCCTGTTGAATAACCAGATTTCTGCCAGTTTCTTTAGTGAACTCTAAAAATATGTGTGACTAAGCTTAATGGATACTTCCCTACTGTGTGTTCTACAGAGTTCTTTATGTAAGTAAACAAGAACTCTGAAACTGTTTTAAAGAATAAATTTCAACTCATGTTGAAACATATTGGAACATCTCCACATCACATTGAACTTCCATAAACATAGAGTAAATAGCAGAGTTTCTAGAACAACATATTTAATTTCTCCTTGAAAGCAACTCACTTAATTTCACTGTGTTAAAGGAGATATATATAAATTTGGGGAGAGCAAAAAAGAATTCCTAGGAAGGCTGTCTATTTCCCCTGGCTTATCAGGAGTCACTGATCTATCAAAATATGTTTGGAAGTTATGGTGATATTCTTCTAAGTAAAAAGCCACAAGTGCATCTTGTAAGATTTTTAAACGTCTTGTAACTTTCAATCACTGCATAATTAAAAAGATGTGCAATAAAGTCAACTTTCAGAATCATTAATGAGATGGTAAAACTGTACAGATAAATGATCTTTTCACCTTTTGCATCAGGAAAAACAGTTCTAAATATGAGGATAGCAAGCAAATAGCAAGTACACTTACTTGAATCCCAGCTCCCTCTGGTACTGTGATCTTCCACACACAATTCAGATTGTTGTCATAAGGTTCAGGATAACCAGGAGATAAAACGGTCCCTTTGCGCTTTGTTAAAATACCACCACAGGGCACTGAAAGGAAATGCAAAGGCAAGAAAACAAGTATGAAGCTTCAGAAGTGAGAAGACTTATTATAAAAGCTTTTGCTATGACTGAAAACTTTTTAAATTGATGCTGCATTAAAATATATATATATGCCTCCAGAAAATAAAATCTTATATCTCAAAACTCTTCTTTTAACTGACCAAAAAAGGAATAGAAGAAAATTAGAATTATGTCAGTTTCCTACCTGACAGAATCATACTAATATTCCCCTTATTTATTTGATCTTTACAGAGTGAAATCCATTCTGTTGTCTCCTGGTAATCTTACAAAAATAAAGCATTTTATAAGGCTTTGACTGAAGTTTGAAAAGCTATGTGTCGTATTACTATAAAAGATTAAAAGCATCACAAAATATTCTTTCTTCTTTCTTTCTAATATTCTTTCATTCATTCTTTCTAATATTGCTCCTCTAAATAATTAATAACACCAGTCTCAACTCCTTGACTGTTCCTTGCTTGTGTGAGCCATTCCATCACAGTCTGTGGATCTACTGCATCAGCAAAGAACTTGTAAGATCCTTGTAAGACTACATTAATCACATCTGTGTCCACGGATTAATAAAAGTGTTATGCAGGAAACAGGACAGACACATTAAGTACCATCAAGTTCCTCTTTTGAATGTTAAGCTTGCATGCATCTTGTCTATATCATTAGAGGCTCTAACAGAGACAAAGAATATTACATCTTCATCTGCATACAGATATTCTGTTGGTATTTTAGAAGATGAAGGAAAAGATTGATGAGATGGTTTATCAAGTCCATTAAAAGCTAATGTATCACTTCTATGCAACATCACTAAGTTCTGAATGGATTTCAGGAGCTGTAAATACGAGGGTTTAGAAAATAGATAGGATGCAACTTATCTTAATAATAAATATTTTAGCTACATATTGTGTGGCATAAAATTAATAGAATCTGTTTGGAACTACATGGATAAATTAAAAGCTAGTGCCACTTAAAATGTTTAAACAATTACTCATAATAGGATGAACAGACAAAATGGTTGATGCCAGGCTACACCTTGAGTGTTGTCTTAATTTTTGGCCCCTCACTACAAGAATCACAGAAT
>VWYE01029108.1:172731-226363 GCA_013398995.1 Alaudala cheleensis
GCACTGTCCAGCCACAAAGAAAGACAGTGAGGGGCAGGAGTGAGTCCAGAGAGGAGCAACAAAGCTGGCAAAGGCTCTAGAGTACATCATGTGAGGAGTGGCTGAGGGAACTGGGATTCAAGCCTGTTCAGCCTGAGTAAAGGAGACCTTATCACTCTACAATCTGAAGGGGGCTGTAGCCAGGTAAGGGTTGGGCTCTTTTCCCATGCAAGGAGCCAATAAGGCAAGAGGATATTGCCTCAGGCTGTGCCAGGGGAGGTTCAGATTGGACATCAGGTGAATTTCCAGTTCGCAGGAGGGGTAGTTAAGCTGCCCAGGGAAGTGGTGGAGTCATCATCCCTGTAAGTGTCCGAGAAAAGCTGAATGTGGCACTTAGTGCTGTGCTGTAGATGATGTTGTGTTTGATCAAAGGTTGAACTTGATGATCTTGGATGTCTTTTCTGACCTGAATGATTCTATGATTCAATGATTCTAGGTCTATTATCTGAATATGTAATATTAAAACATTCACTAGAATTAGAGCAATTTAATATGGTCATGTCTACCACTTCAATTATTAAACTGGTTTAGTTTAATGCAAATGTCACCTTATATTTTTTTTTATTATATGATATATTTTATCACCTTTATTGACATAAGAATTTTCACACAGATGGCCTGTAACCCTTCCTCAGTTTATCTTGTCTAGAGACAGATAGCTTTCTCTTCACAGACTAAATCATGCATTAAAATATCAATAATATATTGTGACCAACTTCCAAAAGAATGACTTCAACACTTTGTCAAGTTGTTATATCGGAAAACACAAAGGGAATATAATGTAAGGGGAAAAGCAGTACAAGTCTACTGATTAAACTGTAATCTATGAGACTAAATGAGATACAGCTAATCACTTCATCTTCTTATTGATATAAAAATTGTGATTCCATTGCTATGCCTGCAACAGCCTAAATCAACATTATTTGTTTAAAACTTGGTGAATCAGATTTTGTCAATATTACCTCACGGATACTTAGCTTTGATCTCCGTCAGGATTTTGGTATCTTGGAGATGATCTTTTTATTTACTACAAAACACTCTGCCAGGCATCATCAGCTGGTTAGCATGGCTAACATCAGCCTAATGAAAATATGTTATTTTTTTTTCTTTTCACCTACACACCTAAACCTCTGTTTTTGTTCTCTGCTGGAGTCAGTATCATAATGCCATTTTTTAAAGGTTTATGATATTAAAAAAAAAATCTGTTTCCTGTCAGGAAAAGTAAAGTGGGAAATTTCATTACAATTTCTAGATTTCCAGTTGGTCCAAGTCAGTTTATAAGTATCAATGAGTGCACATTAATTAAAGAGTTTAATTTTGAGAATTTAATCTCAAAGTGACTAGAGCTAATTGAAGCATGTTTTCTGATTTGAAAAGCTACTAGCCTTTTCCTGGCAAGTAATAAAATATTAATATAACTATTTCTAAATCTTGAATACAGTAGTGTTCTTATAGCTTGCAATGTCTTGTTAGAGATCTGCACTGTAAAAGCATTTTAGTCTTGCAAGAAGTCAGGGCACAAATTAATATTTCTGATTCTTGATTAAAGAGGGAGAGCTATCACATAAATTATGGCAGCAGAGCATGTTCATGAAACTTGTGAAAGTTCACAGCAAGGTTAGAATAGAAATAGAATATAAAGGTTAGAACAGAAATGAGAATACAACTTAACCTTGAATAAAAAAGAAAGTAAATTAAAGTAAGCAAGAATAAAATAACTATACTGATGGCAAAGAATCAACACATTCAACTAGAGAATAGTCTAGACTTTATGCAGCAATTAGTAATGTTAAAAAGCCTTAGGAACTCACCAATACAAGTAGGGAGTGAATCGTTCCATTGTGCCAATGCATTTGGTACGGTATCACATCTAATTGCTGTTGAGCCATGGAGGATATAGCCTGGATTGCACTCAAAAAGAACCAGTGAACCAACTGCAAATTCATTCCCAATCCTTTTTCCAAATCTTGGTTCAGGCACAGAGCTACACTGTGTTGCACTCGTTCTTGGAACAGCTGTGAATATAGAAACAATTGTGGATTCTTAATTTTAGATTTGGTGATGGGAATGCAGATATTGAACAACTTTCAGCTATTTCCCAGATGATTTCCATAATTTCCATAATCCCCAAGTGAATCTTCACAATAGAAATTGCTCAATTTTGATGTCTAAGTTACTATTTAGGAGAGCAGAGTAGTGATATCCTTGCCAAAATTGGAAGTAATGCATAAATCCACACAGAAAGCTTTCTAAAATGACACTTATAAGAAACACTACCCTGAGATGCTCAACTAATAAATGGGTTTCAAAATAACATTTTGTGTCAGATACTTATATTTATTCATGTGGATTTCTAAATGTGTGTTCTGACTGTCAGATGAGGATTTATATGTAATGAAAGAATGAATTGCAGTTGCAAGTGTTGTTATATAAAAATTTCCCATTTGACCCATAACAATGTAAATAATGTAAATCAAGAAAAATATCTTAATAACAATAAATCATTTTTAACCCACAGGTAATAACATTTACAGCTGATGCCTTTAGTTTTCCCAAGGCATCACAGCTACTCACATTTAAATTGAGATAAACCAGTTAGAGCACCCAGATGGATCTAACATTTGTCAATCAGACTAGCAAACAAAAACAGCAGCTTTGTATAACTGTCTTCTTCAATTTGAAACCCTCTCTTATGCTTCTTAAGTATCTGATCTCAGCTTTAAAATACAGATTAAAGAATAGTTTCGAACATTTTTCAAAACATGTAGAAATAATGGCACTTATTCTATTGTTAAAAGGCTATTACTTTCTTCTTCATTCTCAGTCTGTTTCTCTCTGATGAATTACAAACTATGATGAGGAGAATAAATGTACACATTTTTCTAGGTTGTCTCACCTTGATAAACAAAATGAAATCCTTTAGCTGTTATTGGTCCAACTGAGGTAAATCTGACTGTGATCTGGTTCCCCGAACTCAATGGGAGGGATTCACCTACTCAAACAATGGAAATACAAAGCTATCAAAGCCACTTTTTACTAAAGAAAAAAACCTGTCAACATCTTTGCAGCTACAAGTAAAACTCTCCAAACCCTGTTCTGCTTCAGTAAACGTCAGTTGCTTTATACACTTTTAATATTTTATGTTGACAGTATTATGTCATTCTAGAAATCAGGAGTTAGAGCTCATTTTAGTTACTAGCAATATTTGTTGGTTCTTTCCTTTACAAAAAACAACCAACCAACCTCCCCCCTTAAAAAAAACCCAAACTAAACTAACAAACCAACAATGACAACGACACCAACAACAAATACCCACACCACAACACACATCCCCACAAAATAACACAGAAAACGAAACCAAAATGTGGAAAAAAAGCCAAACCCCAAAAAAATCCCAACCCTCCTACCCCTTTAAATAGACTCAACATGTAACTAAACTATTTAATTTTGCTTTAGCAAAAATATGTCATGCTTTCCCTTTAAAATATCTTTAACTTATTTCAAATTACTCACTAGATAAAGCCCTAAAGGCACAGAATAAAAAATCCTAAATAACCACAATATTAGCTAAATATCAAAAGAAAAAAACAAAAAGAACCCCCTAAATAAACAAACAAAAAAAGATTTTACTTAATTTGATTCAAAATAGATGCTAAGATTTTGAAGTTTAGTTCAAAGTGTGGATTGCATATACTTGCCTGAGATTAATTTTAGCAAATACAACAATCCTTTTTTTCTCTTTTTTTTTTTGAACTACATTTTATTTCTAGGTTCATTAAAACAAAAGTACATACTGATAGTTCTATTAAATGATACCTGAATGAGATCCTGAGAGAGAGGATAACAAAGATGACTGTAGAGCTGGGCCATCATAAACTTCAACGACGTCATGGAGTGATGTCTGGAAAAACACAAACTGGCCAAAAACAACTGACCAAACAGAAAGGAAAAGAAGGAAGAGGCACCAGTAGCCAAGACAAAAAACAAAACCAAAGCCAAACACCAGGAAAAGAATAAGAAAGGGGATAAAAAGAGAGAGAACAAAATATATATTAATGTATGGTTCTAAAAATTACTAAGCCAGCTGTGCTGGTGGCTGAATGTTGGTTATTTTTCATACCATTACAGCAGTAAAAGGATGAAAATACACCTGAAAGAGACAATGAAGGTACAGAAGCCATACATATACATATAATAATTAAAATATTCTAGCATTTACAGAAAAAAGAAATTTTTCTGCAGTTGAATTATTTTTACTTTCAAATTCTGTGCCTTCCCCCACACATCTAAGTTCTCAGTGCAATCTTCTCCTTTATAATTCCAGGCATATTATTATAGACTGTCCATTATTAATTAATTTTGTTGATTACTCTCGGTAACTTTTACTAACCTTGGAATGTTTCCTTTTTTATTAAAGAAAATTAACATTCAATAAATCTTTGCTTTTGTGAAATAAGTAACTGTTGAAGGCAACAAACACTTTTCAGCATACATCTATTAAATCACAAAAATCTTTATTTTCAAAGTAATTCTAGTAAAGCAACTCAATGTAAGACTTATTTTTGCACTTAAGTTCAAAGGTTTGCACAGCCCATTTGAATTACAGGTGTTTGCACTTTCAACACAAGTAATCAGTGAAAAGAAAAACAAATTTTGGGGTTAGTTCTGAATCTAGTACCTAGAAAGCATTTATATCCAACACTACAAGCAGTGGAGGGGAAATTATTTAGGAGCTACACATGTACAAAGGTACATGAAGCAGTCAGATATTTTTAGGTACTGGAACACCTAAAAAGAGAAACTGAAGCAGCTCCTATTTATTATTCAGGTTAGACATTTAGGAATAAATATTCCAATGTGTTGTTACTAGGTTCTGTTGTCTGCCAAAAGTTCTACAGTATCTTTATTTAGTAGTTTTAATTATAGAAGATGAAGCTCTCACCTCTAATTCTTTCAACTAATTATACACGCTTTAAGGTTTAAAAATAGTACATTAAAACTGCATTGTCTTCAAATTATTGACTTTCTTGTGGAGTGATTTTTTTTTAAAAAAAGTCAGTTCCATGCTCCTTACTCATGATCTTATCATATACTCGTTTCAGTTTTTAAAAGCCTCTTTTTAAAGAAAAAGCCTTTTAATAGCTTTTTAAAGAAAAAGACTGGATGTTATATTTATAAAAATTTGAAACAAAAGATTTTCTGAGACACTTCCAAAGAGTCTTGTCCATTTTAAAGAGGAACTATAAGTGAGATGCTGAATTATCTTCGTAATTTTTTCTTCAATTTCCAGAAATATAATCATTGATGTTTTTAATAATTCTGCTTATTTTCAAAATAACATTTATCTGGATTCGAGTCTGTTGAATAGAAAACTTTAATCTAAAGTTGTCTAAAGACAACTAACAAGCTTTTAATCCAGCTAATTGTTTCTGTCACATTTTTACTTTTATCAAATCTTTTTTCATGCTCAATGAATTTCATTTTGCCGTTGAGACAAGAAAAGTTCCTTATGACTTCCACTCCTATTTCCCATTTTGAATTAACTTCAAACTATGTATGGAAAATTTAGGCAAGAGCTGAGGCTCCCACAACAAGCACACATAACTGTTATCAAGAGCTGTATTCTGGAAAAATTGTCAAGCTATATTTGTATTTAATTGGGTTATTGTAAAATATTTACCCACAATTTTACGAGATAGTGATTCAAATTCCAAGGTCTTTTTGTATGTTTTGTAAGTATTTTAATACTGATTTTGCCTCTAGCTTTGTCCTGTGAGCCCTTTGATCTAAAAGAACAACACTGAACAAAGTGAACTAATACATGACCTAAAGTCAGTCACTTTGGAAAGAGAAAAGTCCACATATCATTTTTGGTAACTGGTTCTTTTCACTATGATTTGTGCATTTCTTGATAAAATACAGACAAAAATATAAGAACATAACCAAAAGTCTTCATTGGCTTAAGATTAAATATATTTAGAGAAGATTTGAAGTGGCTGCGACATCAAAAGAAATGACAGAGAAGAATTACTGCCAGAAAGGGGTTAACATGGAACAGCAGAAAGCTCAGGTAGGGGGTTTTGAACCCTTTATGATCAATTTATACGATTCAAGCTGCTTTCTCAAATTAAGCAGGAATATGCTGCAGCCATTAGGAAAGAAATAATCTAGATCCTGTCCCTTCCTTTTTCTGTGCCAGGATATTTTTTTTTTTTATTAATTAAACAGTAAAATATTGAAATGTATAGTGACTGATAACTGACCAGCTGGTATAATGTCACAAGAAAAGAAATTCTGATTATTAGAAAAAGAACAGTTTATTACTTCTGTATTTTCTGGTGCTCATTGTTGTCTACTCCATTTGGTATGTGTTGATTCATTTATTTTCTAGTGTTTAAAAATAATTTTCTTAAAATTAAATACTAACCAACATATTTAAAGCCAGTACAAAAATACCTTCTGAATTAACAAAAGTTGATAAAATATAATGTGAGTATCCAGTATAGTCTGCCTTTGGGAAACAAATAATTGAAAACTATTATCCAGTTCAAATAAAGATCAAATAAGTTAAAATGAAGAATTTGGGTATGATTTTTTTTTTTTAAATGATGGATGGATTAGCATTCTCTGAATAATGACTCAAATCATCTGCTATCCCCTGTCAACTACAATGAAATACTGAAAGTCACCTATCCAAACTTGATGTCTAAAGTTGGGCTGCAAATTATTTCTGAGTTTATGCTCATCATGCCCTTCAGTGCTTTGTAGCAATACTATTTAAAAATATATTTTTTCCCCCTGTGTTTTGTGGTTTAACATTTTACTTACACATTTAGTTGACTTTTATTTTACAAGATAAACAATGCAGGGTTGTACAAAAAACACACTTCCTCTTGAAATTTTGATAGCTACTAATTTATGCATTTCTTCAAAAAAAAAAAAACCAAATACATTTTTAGGGGTTTTTCTATACATTTCCATTTCTGTGTTGTTTTGGTTTTGTTTTTTTTTTATTTTTTTTATTTCAAGCATCCTGCTAAACTGTAATGTTAATACTTCCAATAATTTAGGATGGTGAGGGAATCCATTAATTCAAACTGTGTCAGCACAAGCAAGCTCCCTTTTAAACAGGCAAGAGCTAGATGAGCAGACTTTTCATGCCTCTGAATATCTAGATGTTTCTGTGGCCCTCATCACTGTAACATCTGGACAGTTTCAATGAGTTTGGAAAGCGTCTAACAACAGATGGAATTGGCCAGAAATAGTTTGCTAGTTAAAAATTTCATCAAAGAAATTTTAGTTTCATTTCTGGAGTAAGAAATAAACATGTATAGAGCTTACATCTGCCTGTTAAAAGAAATAAACAAAACAAAAACTGGTACAATTTAAATAGTATTAGATTATGAACAGTATTCTCGGGATAAATCCTGTCATAAAATTAGAGAATAACTGAGACTAGGAGCCTTCACAATTATCTACTACAGTCCTTTTGCAGACAGCATGGCCATTTAGAGCAGATTGGTCTGGCCCATGTATAATCCGGTTTTGAATTTCTATGGGGATGGAGATCCCACAACCTCTTTGAGCAACCTGACCAGCATCCTGCCTCCCTTACAGTTTTTATCCCTTGCCTTGCCTTTGCCTTTCTTCCCCTTGGCTGAACAGTGCCAGCTCCCTACCTTCAAGCATCTTGATCACCTCCAGTATTTGCAGAAGGTGACCAGGACAATTTGCTCTATCACCTTCCCAGGTACAGAGGTTAGACCAGCTGGCTTATTGTTTCCTCAATCCTTCTCCTTGCTTTTCTTGAATATAGGAATGTTCTTGTCTTTTTCCAGCCCTTGGGAACCTCCCTCAGCTGTCACAGCCTCCCAAGGGTGACTGACTTTTCATGCACTCCATCATGTCCCATATGGATTTGCATTTGCCCAGTTTGTCTAAGTGCTCCATCACCCAGTCCTCCTCTAAGTCATCCTTACTCTAGACTTTTCTGCTGGTCTCAGGATTCTGGAATTGTTCAAGATGGGCTTACTGGTAAAGATGGTAGTTAAGAAGAAATTTATTAATTCATGTTTCTCTGCATCATTTTTCTTCAGATACTTCACCCCAGATTCAATTCTATATGGATTTTGACTTTAGAGCAGATTGGTCTGGCCCATGTATAATCATCTTTTCTTGTGCTTTGCATTGGTACTATTCCTCCTCAAACATCTGACCTTGCTTCAAACTCTTGAATATTTTTCTGTTCCAGGTTTTATCAGCAGCTCCTTGTTCAACTTTGTGCAGGGTCTTTGCCACCTTTGTTTGTTAGTCTGATCATTGCCATAGACCATTACTTTCTTGAAGTGGTGATCCCTGAAAATCAAATGGTACTTCCTGGATCTCTCCAGGGCCATGAAAGATCAGAGCCCTCCAAAAGACACTCCTGAATTGCTCACATTTCTGACTGTCTTGGGTCTAACTGAGATAGTTCATTTTTCTTTAGCAGCCCTCACAGGGTTGTGCTTTGCATTGGTAGCTGGAAGGGTGATGGTAATACACCAGTATTATACAAGGGGCTGGGGGAGGGGACACAACCAGCACAGCTGACCCAAACTGACCAAGGAGATATGACATACCACATGATGGCAGCACAGATATAAAAGCTAAGGGAGAGAGGAGGAATGAGGGGGTATTTTTTATCCTACAGTATTTGCCTTCTGGAGCAGCCATTACAGGTGCTGAGGTCCTGCTTCCCAGGAAGTGTCTGCACGTTGCTCTCTGATGGGAAGTAGAGATTAGCTGTTCCCTTTGCTTATGCACACACAAAGTTTTGCTTGAGGTAGTTTTGTTTTTTTGTTTTTTTTTTTTTTTTTTTTTAAGTCTGCTAAGTGTTTTTTATTTTATTTTTTTTCCCTTATTCCCCTGGGAAGGGGACTTACAGAGTGGCTTGGTGGGTACCTGACATCCAGCCAAGGTCAACCCACTACACTGACCCAAGTAAAGAGTTCAACCTAACTCAAAATTCAAACAGGTAGCATGCAGTTGTCATTAATGCTACTACTGGTCAAGCAGTATTTACCTGGATAAAAGATATTTATTTTATATATCATGCCAGCTATTGGATCTATAGAATACTCTTAATAACTTACATGGATAACAATGGAATAAGATGATAATATAATTCTTCACCCTGGGTATTCTCTTCTTAGGGATATTTTGTGTGCCTAATGATTTACTGAAATCAATAAGCTTTAGTGTAAAATCAAGTCCACTACTGTTGTAATTTATTTGCCTTTAAGAAAATAACAGAAGGACTAACATGGTCCAAGCATTGTTATTACAGAAACTGAAATATGCAATTCATATAAGCCCTGCTGGTGAGGCTTTAGCTATTTTATAAAAGACTGAATCAGCATTTATAATGATTGGTCGTAGTAAATGACAAAGGAATATGAAAATCAGCCCTATTCACTTTAATAGGCCCAAAATTACCTTTACAGTTCTTAATACAAATATATGTCTCCAATCAGAATCTATTTCAGTCTGGAAAAGACACAGATGACCTATATAATGGTCATTATTTTCTACAGTAACATCTTAGTTTCTCTTGCACCAAATTAGATGGAAGAACTAAGCAAAATCCCAAACAAAAGACCCAGATAAATCAAGTGATTTGTTAAGAATGATAATTTAAAATTGTGCTTGAAAATGGTAGTTGGGATAATTTCCTCTAATATGTTTAAAACAGGTTTCTTCTAACTGTGAATGAAAAATTAAGGTGCTCAGGTGTCTAACAGTTGTAGTATAAAATAGGTCTAATTTTAGAGCTAGAGGTCTTTCTCAGACTTTAAGGTTACTCTGTAGAAGTTAACTTCTCATAGTTCAAAAATAATTTCTGTCATCAGTCTAAATAATATTTCCAAAAGAGTTTTGTTCACAACATGAACAAATAAAATATGAAAATTTTATTTCACAGTGAAAAAATCCCATAAATATCTGTTTCTCTGTCTGATGATATGTTCTCTTTGCTTATGATTTAGCTTTTAATTTTTTTTCCTATGAACTCCCATAAAGAAATTTCTTTTTTGAGAAAGAAAATAAAAAAGAGGAATAAGTCCTCTTTTACATTTTTAGAAACTTCTTTAAAAACCAGAGAAATCTCTCACTAGAGAAATAGTCTCTATGGTGATTAGGGATAAAAAGTGTGCACTAAGAAAGAAGAAATGCAAATTTCTCATACATCTTAACTGCCAAGTCTGGAGACCCCACTCACTGTGCTAAGTGGTGGTTCATGGTCAGCCAGCCAAATGATAAATAGCAATGGAGAAAATCTATGCTTTAAATTAACAGGATTCAGGTGTAACTCCAGGAAGCAGGAAACTACTGTGTGGTGTTTTCTCTCAATGAGAAAGACTCAGCAAGTCTTTACGGTTGGCCCTATTAGTGTCATCAATCAAATGATGGGAAAAACTCCTGTGCTCATTCTCATAAAAAAGAGGAATTCTTCACTAAATAAACACCTGCATTAAGATTTTGCTACACCAGTATGATGACAATCACTTTCAACCAGTTTTCTTTGCAGGAGTTGCTGAGTTTTTTTGGTGGTTGTTTTTGGGGGTTTGTTTGTTTGTTTCCCTGTTTGTTTTGGGGTTTTTGTGGGGGCGGTTGGAGTTTTTTGTTTATTTTTAAGGAGAGGAGGAGGGAAAAGAGTGTTTTTTTTGGTTTTTTTTTTTTTTTTTTTTGTGAGGAACAGGACATAATTTATATTTTTCACTTCTATTATTTCCCTTGGATGCCACTTTCAAAAGATCTCAAACGAGCCATGGAGCAGCCCTTGAAAAAAATAAAATGCATAAATGAATAGCAGAATATCTGCATCTAGAAATATTTTAAAGTTGAGATCCATCAATTATTTATATGAAGTAGCTCTGCATTCATTGACTGCAAGCCAAGAGTTTTGCATAACATAGTTTAATCATGGAAATTTTATTTAACAAACTCAGAGATGGTCGGGTACAAAGGCTTATTATGACCCTTTGCTGTCTCAATCTATTACAAAAGCAGAAAAATTACTTCTACTATAATGTCAAAAAAGTCCAAGTCTACCTACTGTTGCAACTTCTATCTGCCCCTCCTACTGGAACATAGCCTTCCTCTTTAAATGGATCCCTTAAATTAAATACTTAGCTTCATAATGAACAGCAGGTATGAAAAAATTATGAAATTTTCCACTGTATTTAGGATTAACCAGGAATACACTGTGGTGTACTGAACTAGAAATACAAATGACAGACTGACTCAGTATTTTAAAAGTAACTTATACTCATGTAGATACCAAATAAACAGGTATTTGCCCCTTCTGCTGAGAGAAATGTCCAATAAAAGTACAAGATAATTTGAGTGTTTGTTGGTCTTTTTCAAGAGAATCAGTTCAATAATTTCTAAGAAGGTTTTTGAAGGAAAAGATTGAAAGATGACACCCTAAAGAAATGATCTTACAGAATTCATGCATAGGAATATTGCTATCAGTAAGGAAACCTAAATTAATTTTGACCAGCTCCCACAAAAGAATTAGAAGATCTGATCTTTCACTGTTCATTGTAATACCTCACTTTGACATAACACTGACTATGTCTGAGTTAGCACTGCTACTACCACTTCTAAATGGAAATAGGAGCAGAGGTCTCATTTTTTTAAATGTTTCTCCACTTACATTTCTAAACATTTGGTTGTCTGACAGTTACTATGAATACATTCAGTCTGTGTCTCTAACAGTGATCTTTTGTGATATCAGTTACATTTCTCTGTAATGTTCTTCTTATCATGTGCTGTAACAGAAAAATAATTGTTTCTGAATACAAAGTGGAGTCCCTGCTAATAGTATCCCCTTCTGTAAATCTTGATTCATTTCAAAGCAACAGAATAAAACAGTTGCTGGTGCTCCTGGCCTTGGCAGAAGTAAAAATTACTTCCACCTGCATGAGCCTCTTGGGTGCTCCACAGACTGGATGTCAAAATAGGGCTAGAGAGGGGTTTATGTGTAAACCATTGGAAGGGATATTACTGGCATGAGTTAAGGACAGAGAGGTGCTGAGTGACTGAGCAATGAAACTAAATGGAGTTGATATATTAGTATTACAAAAAAAATAATCAGATAGAAAAATAAAGAGAATAATTATGTAACTGAAAAGTTGCTAACCTGCCAATAGGTAAAAGGAACCCCCACCCACATAGATATACATCTATAACACACACACACAAACATATATATGTTTTTTATAGCAACTGAACTATAGATTAGTTATAGAAATTTTACACATTTCCCAGTGTAAAGAAATATGACTATATAAGACAAATCTACAAAAGTCCTCAAATATAACAGAAATCTATGTCAATATGTATAGCACAAATTTACTGTTATTAGCAAATTAATATGAGTGATCAACAAAAGTTTTCCGAACCACACACAGATGTGCCAGTTAACTGTACTTCAATAGGATGAATTAATTTGAATGTAAACTAGTTCTTCCCAATGTATGTGACTTACACTACTGTCTAGTCCTTAATCTCTGAGGAGACTTTCCTTAAAGTCTGTGGAAAAAGAAAAAGCCTTTAATGAATTATGTGTTTTTCATCAAGACTTATTGGTGTTCCTTTGGTAGTCTCAGCTGGAGATGTCAAATGGAATCCTACATTTCCTGGCATGACATCCAGATGATTAGGGAGGAAAAGGCAGAATAATTGATTATCTCTGCAAACAAGGAAGAGGTAAGGAAGTGCAAGAAAGAGTTCTGCTTCTCAAAGCTCTCATGTGCCATTTTCCTCCCACAGATGAAGGTGAAGCTGTTCCATTATGGGATCTCAAAAAAGCAGAGCACACAGACCTGGACTGAACAGCAAGCCACCCTCTGCTGTTCTTCCTCTGTTTTAATTCCACAAGGGAAGTGTTGAACAGAAACATGATGATTTGTCTTTTCTCCTGTTACTCTATTCCTGCATTCTCAGACTTGGAGAGAAAGAAGGAGATGGGATCTGCTGTATTTCATGTTTGAGAAAAGGAAATATTTATCTGAATGTATGAAAAGACAGTAAGAATATATTTGGAGATGAAAGATGGGGCAATTATTACCACTAGAAGCTTAGCATGAGGAAGTGATGTTGAACTGCATAGGAAAAAAAAACCTTACATGCACATATCCCCATAAATGGGCATAATTCTACATAAAACGTGAGATTTAGGATTTTTCCTGGAGCTGGAAGAGGACTGAACTCTCCTAATTAACACATGTCCTGCTTTTTTCTAAAATCAGCAGAGCTTATTACACTACATAAACTATCATTCTCCTCCTGGCTTCAAACCTCTGCCTCCCTTTCTTCTCCCTTTCTGCAGTTCACATCCCTCTCTCCTGGCCTGAATCATCATGTATACATGTAAAACTCTTTCAGGATCTGCAACAGCACAACAGTGGAGGGAAAAAAGTTAAAACAGTATTTTTTATTTATTCCTAGTTATAGCATGTTATTTTATATTATTAATTACAGAGTATATTATTTGCAATAATTTAAAAATTACTAGTGTGTACATCTGCTATTACAGAAATCTGAAGGAAGCATCAAACTGTACAACTTTCTTTTCTCTATATTGATTTGTTTTGATTTTATGCAACTGAAATTCAAACATCTATTATCATTTGTTTAACAGGTAACATGGATTTATTTATCCCTATATACAAAAAAAGGTGTAATTCCTTTAATACTCTTCAGATTCATTATTTAATATCTGAGATGTTGAATTTATCTCGTGTTGCCTAACCTACTTTAAAAGTAGTTTTTTGCACCTTATTATTCAATATTTTTGCTGAGTGGAAGGAAATGTAACAAACACCACATTTAAAAGAAAAAAGGCCTTTGTTCCCGTGTGTTCTGGTTTCAGCCAGGAGAGGGTTACGTTTTGCAGTAGCCGGGAGGGGGCACGGCCAGGACAGGAGGTTTTTCTTACCACCTCGTGTCACTGTCAGGAGATGGGGGAAGGAAGGCTCTTTGATGACAAGGGGTTCCTTCAGGTCCAGCAAGCCTGGCAGAGGGAGCCATCTGGTACTGTCTATTATCATCTGGCTTTTTTTCCATGTGAATTGTTTCTTTTCTTATGCCCTCTGTCATTAATACTGTTTCTGTTACTGATCTTATCTCATTGCTGTTTACACTAAATAGTTCATATCCAAACCATGATCCTTTGAGCCTCCAGTTCTTATCACCAGTCACCCACAAGAGGGAAGGAGGACGGGGTAGCAAGTGGCAGTATGGTTTTAGTGGGAGCATTAAACTGGACTAAATTTCCCAAATCACGAGACTGTGAAATTTGCTTGACTTAATATTTTTTTTCTTATTTTGAAAGAATGTTATTCTCAATGACTTGCATGAAAAATATACCTCTCATATGTTGCCAGTGTCATTTCTAAACTAGGGAAGGAGGACTGAAGTGATAATACAGATGAAGTAGTTTGCAACAAAAAAAAAAAAAAAAAAAAGGAGGGCCCTAGGCAGTAATTATTGTATTTAATAGAGTGAGAGTGAGTTAACGGACCTAGAGCACTGAGTAGAGTGAGAATTAGAAATTTAATTTGAGTAAAAGCTGCATGGAGAAAGCCTATGGATAAATTAGGCAATACACTGTTTGATATAAAAGTACACTAGTTTCAAAACATCCGACTGAAATGCTTTAATGAAGGTGTGCAGAAATTTTCCTATATTATCTCGGTCCTACATGTAGTCTTTCTTAAAAACTAAAGTAGGTCTTTGGTCACTAGCAATGTTTTTTAATTAGGTATTTTTGTGATATATAGTACAACACATTTTAAATCTATGATAATGCCTAACAGATCCATCAGTGATTAATGCTATAAACCCAAAAAAAACCCAGAAGAATGAGAGAATTACGTTTCACATCCAATTTGCACAGGCTATGTTTTCTAAGATTATTTTACCAAGGCAGTACTCAAAGCTGCAGACCTAGCTTCTAATTTGAAATTAACTGTTTTGTACAGTTTAAATGTATGGCTTCAAATATGTTCTGAGAGGAATAGCAAGGGAGACAAAACTATGCGTTCACTTCTCTGAAAGTCCATCAGTTAACAGTGAGGGAAAAAAAAGTATAATTAATGATATTATTTTTCTTCTTCTAAATAAAGGACAATTCTTTATTGTTATGCTGTGCAAGTACTCAGGACTCTCTGAAAGGGACAAGACAATTAGGTGGAACGCTTTTTGCTCGGGCCCAGTAATTGTAACCTAAAGAGTTTGTTTCTTTAGTCCCTAACAAAATAGTGTGTGAACAGGAAAAGAATCCAAGACGGTTCAGCTAACAAGAACTGACATTTACTCTAAGCTGAAGAAGCTACTACTCAGATAATAACATTCTGAGCCCAGTTGTGCACATTGCATGATCCATCACTTCATTGTTCCATGTTGCAGAGAAAAATGAATGGAAGGGGTTACACAAGGCAGGGGGGGAAGTAGGAGGCCATCACCCTGCTACTACAAAAGTGTTCTGGACCCCAGATGTGTGAAGAGCTTGGTAGTCTTGAACATGGGCAGCCCTTTCCAATCCTGCTTCATTGTGTTCTTACACAATTGCTTATATGCTTTGAGAAAACAAATCTGAGTCACACTTTCATAGCATCTGACTGTCTAAGCAAGATTTCCTCAAAAGAAAGAAACTGGTAAAACACCCAAATTTTGTGTTGCTTATTTTTCTCTTACAGTCTCTGAACTGAAGGAAAAAGGAAACACCTGTAACTTTTTGTTGTTTTGCTGTAGATCTTAACAGTAGCCTGTATATAAGAGAAGGGATATCCAAAGAGATAACAGATCTACAAACATAGTTTTTGTTGATCACTTTTGTGATGGTAATAACAGAAAAATGATTCATGAAACTATTATCTATAAAATTACATGAAGTTCAAATTAATTGTATTTTTCAAACTCCTTCATTATAGTTTTGGGAAGAACTGACTTTTTAATGTTAAATAAAACCAAATGTAGCAAGGGAACATGAAATTGGCTAATGAGTTATTTAAATAAGGTGCCCAAACTTGAAGGCTGGTCTTCCCTTGAAAAACCTGTGTTTAAGTATCTCTCTAATATTTATGGAGGGACCACAGGGAGACTAACCTCTAAAGTAATAGACATAGTGGAGGAATAAACAATTGAAACTCTGGAATCACAACAGTAAGAATAAGAATACAGTAATAGAATAGTATTAAGCCAAAATAAAAGAGAACTTTATTAAGATAGGAGGTTTAATTCAAACCATACTCATAATTATATAATAAGGATTCTAGATTTAATGGCAAAGTCACTTTGAAAAAACTCTGTTTCTTCAATCACCTCTCAGGTAATTTAGAGCTACTAATTAAAAGTACAACAGCTTTCTACATACAATAATTATCTTTTATCATCCTACTAGTAAATGTTAATTTTTAGATCAGATGATTAATTACTTCATTCATCTGAAACAAATTATCACTTCAGTTTACTGAATCATATGGATGAAATTACTATTTGAGAAATAGCTTTTCTTTTCATTAGTAGGCAAACCCAAAACAATTCCCAGTGGAACACTAAAAAAAAAAAAGAAAAAAACCAAAAAGCATAGAAATAATCCTTCATAGTCAAAATCAGCAAAAATTATATAAAGGAAACCTGTGAAAGGAAAAAGTGGAAATATTCCAGCCATTTGATAGCAGTAAATATGAGAAACAGGGCTTCATCAATATGATCCTTATAGTAAATAGAATCACTTATCAGTTGCCAGTCTGGCAACAGATGTGTTTCCAGTCTGCCTGAGTCTGTAACTGAAATGTGAAATCAAAACCTAGGGAGGGTTTCAAGACCTAAATGAGAAACTTTTTTGTTTTTGGAGAAAGCAAATCTTGCATAACAATCAGCTGGTCATTTCAGGATCCACAGTTCTTTATAGAAAATGGGAATGGAAGAAAGGAGGATGAGAACAGGAGGAACAGATGGCTTAGAGAAATAAAAATTTGACTTGGTGATTCAATAATGAGAAACCTTTCAAAACACAGGCTTTTTAGAAGCCTATTTCTGATTGTGTATTATCACTTCTAAACAGTCCAAGTGGGTGCTTACCATTACAAGTATTTTAAAATTACATGTTTCTCCAAGCCTCAAGTATTAAAGCAAACAGCAGAGTATTCCATCCAGTGTTACATTTAATACCTACATTGTTAGAGTGGCATTTGAAGTGTGACAGTCACCACAAGAGAACCACATTGTTCTGACACCATCCCAAACATTTAGAAAGCCTGCACAGGTGTGGTACAGGTGCTTTATCAGAGCAGTGCTCTTGCACAGGTCTCACCCCATGTCAATAAGAGGGTTTGTGTCTGCCTTTTTCGTCTCATGCAACTCTCATCAGTTAGAGCTGGGCAAGTCTCACTAGCTGAGGTTGCTTTCAGGGAGGTTTTACCCTTTCACAAAACACAGGTATATGTATATGAATACATACATGGATTTGTATCCATAGATATACACACATATACAATGCTTTTTCTACTCTTCCCATTCCTCCTTTCACTATTCATCCCTTTTAATCATCAAATTATGTGATCCTCCTCCAGTTTCTGCCTTACTGCCACACCCTAGGTGCCACCTCCTAGAAACAAGAGGACTGTCACTCTTCAGTTGTTTCCATGATGACCTCCAAAACCAGAAATTCAACATCTTCACTAAGGAACAACTCAAAGCAATTTCCTCTCATCAAATAGCCATATTCTGACAGTCCTATAACGACTTCCCAAAATACAATTCAAGTTCTAAACTCTGATAAAGAGATGGGATAATTTTTTGCCTCAAAATATGTGCAACTACCGACTTCTAAGTTTGTTTTTTTTCCCCCTTAGAGAATTTATTCACATTTTCCAGAAATTTTCTCATGTTATCAAAGCAGATGCAATTCATCTCTATCTAAAATTCAACTAGAAAATTTCTTTTAAAATCACTATAAACAACTGGATACAAACAGCAAATGGCTAACACCCCCTTCCCTTTTCTTCAGTAAAACAGATTGTTCAAGGGTTCTGTTTTTAAGCATGTGGAGTAATCAGCCCATTCTTCAGTCAGGAATACATAAGGAAAAAGCACAAAGCATAATATAGTGGGGACTGCAATGACCTTTTTATTTGTTTTCTAAACAAAAGAAATTAAATAGAAGTCACTGAAAGAAATCCAGATTCTTTGAAGTTTTTATCTGTGTATAGAGTGGTTAACACAAATATTTGAGTCAATACAGGTAATCTTGCTTAAGAGAGAACTGGCTAATATCCAAAGGAATATAACAAAGAGGAAAAGTGAGAAATATGGATTACAAGTATGTAAATGGAGCCTAACAGTGAACAATTTTATAAGCAGAAGACGTCTTGTAAAAGAAATTTTTGCAGTTCCTTGAACCTAGTCTGATCCTAATGAGCTCCTTCCCTGAAATATATCAGAATTATTTCAGGATGGAAACTTGGCCATGGTCACCCTAACTTTTTATGGTATTCCTGTCCAAGTCTCTCTGTCTCTCAGTGCCAACAAGTGAAAAATGTATCAGGGCAGGCAGTTCTGCAGTTATTCTGTTAGGATGATTTTCCTACTGGTTTTTGGAGCTACAAAATAAGAAAATGAAGTGGAGGAGGAGAAACATAGCAAACAACCCCAAACCACTAAAACCAAAAAAACCAAAACCCCAGGAGAAAGAAAGGCCTGGTCCCCTCAACTGGCCAGACTTGAAGAATGAGAGAGCAGCTTTTTCACTCATACAGAGATTACCAGTAAAAATGACACCTTCATTATTAGTACAACTTTATGATAAGATGACCTAACAAATGGAAGCGTAAGATTTTGCTATCATCCTTCTGAAGTGGTGCCATCTTGTCCCAAAAAGTAAACCTAAAGAAAACAGAACATAAGCCACCATTCAGTCTCCTCCCTGGGACAGTAACATGTGTTGAAAAGTTTGTAAGCGATGATTGTAATGTAATCTTTCCTCCAACATTTGGACTAACCAGAAACCCAGACTAATTTCAGCTATTTTAATAACAGCCTTTTCTGTGAACAAGATTTGATGATTAAATATTTGGAGCAGCTGGAGCCATACTGCTTAGGAAAAAAAAAAAGTCTTTAGAAATCTTTCATAAATTCAATCATATTACAGTCAAATTATTTTACTTATTGGGGAACTGTGAGTTTCTTTGAAGACCACAGATGTGGTCTTATCATTAGACTTTGGGTTTAGGGCACTAATAAGACAGCTCTATTGGTGCCATATGTTTATAGCCAAACTCAATAGCTTAAGATATTTTGTAGTCTGTATTTAATTGGTCACTATTATATTCAAACACATCATTAATATTTGAGCCAAAACAAATCATTTTTATTGAAAAAATCTAAAAACAGCACTGAAAAAGTGACTTCAAATCATATGAAGCAACTAAATTCTTTAAATTTCATTTCAAAAATACACTGAATAGTCCGAGGTCCTTTAAATGTCACCCTACTGTGACTTTTTTATTGGCATCTGCTCACTTGGCAAGCATGTTAAGCACTGAACCAATGAATGAAATACTCCCCAGCTGTGAATTTGAGTACATAAAACAGTCTAGTTCATCCTCCCAGAACCTAGGAGATTCATAGTTAAGTGGAAAGTGATGTGAAATGACCTTCTGGTACCTCTGTGATTTACATCATTAGCATCTCAATAACACAAATTTGTCCTTGAATTAGAAAAGCAAACCAGAAGTTAATAGTTATACAAGTAATGCTCACCTCTATTCTTCAAAAAATCTTAGACTTGCAAGCTCCAGCTATTCTATGGACAGCCTGTAGCACAATAACCCATGTGTACTTGAAATTATGATAAAAAACCTATTCACTATCTACCAGGTCTGTTTGAAATAAAATGTTTTGCTACTGGACTTTTCACATTTAAATAAAAGTAGTTAGCATTATTGCTCTGTGTTTGAAATACAATGAAAAAAAAACTGGCACAACCTTGTTAAAAATAGGAAAATATTCTTCAAAGGAATAAATTCTTACATTAAAGAATAAATCATTTCATAGGATGTATATATAACTTAAATTATTGTACTATAAATATTTTTATACCAAATCCTAAAAATATTTATATTTTAAATAACACTTTTAGGTACATATATTATGTATTCTGGAGAAGAGAATCCTTAATGCTCACTAAAGTCCCCCCAAAACCACAACAAAAGTATTTCCAGCATATAATCAATCCTGCCTTTCATTTTCCTTTTTCAGGTGGAAACATAAATGCTTTAGGTATTCATTCTGAAGAGATGCTGTAGGCCATGGCTTTCTGTACCTGTATTAAAACTAACATAATACAGTCCATCACCTGAAATTCTTCTTGTGTCCAACAGCACTCTAAGAAGGAAAGATATAATTGTCAAATATACGCTTAATATTAAGGCACACATTTTGTTCACCTCCACCATTAGGTTTAAAACATTTGAGGGTGAGGATCACCAAGAAAAGCTTGAATTATTTGAATCACCTAATATCAAGCCACTAAATGGTTGTTCACTGAAACATATCTGAAATTCCCAGCTTTACCACATATGCATAAGATAAAACCATGAAGTTATGTGTGTACAGTGTGATCCCAGGATGGATGGAGACCACATATGCAGCAATGTTCTCTAATTCATTTAATCCATGGTAGCTGCCAGAACAAATATGATAAAATAAGGCTATGTTGTTTCTTTTACATGACAATAAAATTATGTTCTCTCAAAACTTGCAGATAGATGTTTTAGATGGGATAAATCACACCATGGGAATATGTATTTCTGCTGATTAGAGCAAGGATCTGAATGTCTTAGATTAGATATCTATTTAATGGGGTGCATAACTAAAACAAGAGGAAATCTATTCTAGCATAGGATTTCATTACATGTATACACACCTACTTGCTTAGCATGCAAGCCTAAAATTTATGTGCACACAAATCTGCAGTGTTTAAGGGTAGCACTTCATGACTAGGTACATTCACAGATTTAGATCATCCCCTCTGAGATTATATAGATTAAAACACAAATCCTGTCACTGTATCTGACTCCAAAAGTCCATAATTTAAATTTATGAATGAAGGGGTTTTTTTATTATTAAGATTTTCATGTCCATTTAATATGTAGAAGATAGACTTCTAAGCTTTTTATTTCTGGCTCAACACCAGTCCATTCTTTTCTTGCTAAATTGCACAGAATACAATGAGTCAGATTCTACCCATTTTTATTGTATTCATTATATAGCTATACAATCTTCTTACTTTAAGGAAGAAATGAACCATGCCTTTGCATGGTTAATTTTCTGCATTGTAAATTTCTGAAAAATTGCTAGTTTATCAGGTTTAATCAAAATAATAATGGAAAATAAATTCATAGTCAGTCATTCAATGCACATTGAATGAACATTGAGAATATTCAATTTCTATTGTGGTAGGAGGTATGTTAATTTGTTTCAAGTACAATGCACACAACCTACATATTTTTCTGGCTCTAAGTAACCTGACTCAATGATTAACCATCTTCAGTGCTCTTCATTACCTCTCAAAATTAAATGTTAAAAAGAGTCAAATGAAAAGACATATACCTGTCATCTTAAGTCCACTCAGAGAATTTTCAAATCAAAACAATATTCTGACAATGAGCTAAATTAACAGAAAGCAGCATTTATACCAAAGCCGTGAATGTGTCCATATTGTTGATTTAATTCATTTATTAAAAATAATTATTTCAGCAATTTTAATTAAATATTACATATAAATATTACCTTTATTAAGCTTTTATCTCTGGGATTAAAGCTACTTCTGTCTCTGCCTGATATCCTTTGCACAATGATCTTTCAGTTCTGGCCAGGGTTTCTAAAGCCTTTCATACATGAAACTCCTGGTTACGCAATTTTGAATGAAGCTTAATTAGCTGACTGAATAAAATTGAACAAAAGGATTGCCATAAACTCTTTGATGCTGGGCTCTTGAAGTTCAGTTTCAAGAATTTACTAAGAATCATTCTAATGCTTTCAGATACTAGTACAAGATGCTTTGAAAACATGACAGTAACAGAATGATGTCAAGAGAAATGCCAATATGGCAACAGAGTTAAAAGAATGCAAAGAAAAAAGGATTTTCTGTCAACTATTGATATTATTTATACAGCAGGTACTTCTTATTGTTGCAATAAATATTTGTACATCCTCAGTATTCCATGATGTTCACTCTATCCTTTAGAAAACTTAGAAAACAAACCAGAAAACTGAATTACTCAACTAAATTGGATTTCATTAAATTTCTGAATTAAGTGATACATGTCCTTAAAATATTTTTAGTTTTCATTTGAAGTGCTCTGTGATAGTCAGTTGTTATTGTTTTTATGCAAAAAATATTGTGAAAAAATATAGATTTTTTTTTTCTAAAATAATAGTTTTATGGCTACATTAAAAAAGTCTAAATAAATAAATGGTCCCTTTTCCTGGAAGTCATTTTGATTTGAAGTCATTCTCTTTTTGGGAATGAAAGGTGAGCTGACTTACTTTCTATAAAATAAAGGGTACAAGCTGGATCAATGTCTCTTTCTTCTGAAATTAGTGTCTTGGACCTTTATACAGTTGGACACTCAAGTATTTGGAGCAGTCTTTGTGCTTCTGCTCCATCTTGTTGACAAGAAATCATTGTTTGAACAGTGCAGTGTCACAGATTTGATGTGGTTGCTTGTATAAAAAGAGGGTAGGAGCAGGATCAGATTCCTTCCTATGGCAGCATTTTGGTATTTTAGGCCATATTCTTTCATTTTTATCTCCCCTTCAGCAAAGTATTGCTTAATTCAGTATATTTTTTTTTGTTGATGTTTAAAAATACTGATGCTACCTATTCAGACAGACAGTTCCATCCATTTTAACTTCAGATGGAGGGTTATACCCTCCACATTTTAAAAATGTCAGTCCATATGCATCTGCCACTTTTCTTAAATTATATTAAGATGTACACAGCAGTGATAATGGATTGAAGTTATTTAACCGATTAATTTTTACCATTAAACCACGTTAGTTTTACTCTAATTCAGCTAAGTATTATCAACAATACAATTTGGTTCTTGTTCCCTCTTGATGCGAGGTTGTCATTTGGCAGATTCTGCTTGTAATGATCTGTCCTTGCCTTTTTCTTTCCAAATGTAAACTGAGTTTGTAATCAAATCAAACAGTACTGAAATAATTTTACTGTGACACGACTGGTAAAGTGCCTAACAAGTGTAGATGCAGTGAGCTGTCTAACAGAAAACACACTGACACCATTGTTTGCTCAGTGTATTTTCACTGGCAGAATAAAATTTGTAGCTTTACCTTCCAGTGATTGGTAAAAAATTATTCTTTCGAGGTTATTATTAATTATAATACCAATAACAATAATCCCAAAGTTCAGCTGTTTGGTTCTACTTCTTTATTTTCTATGTTGCTGGTATGGAATAACTCAAGTCTATCTCCTAGGAATTCAATACATGACATAAGGAAAAGCTGAAAATGGCATAAATGTGTCTGTGAATACAAGCCACTTATTCAGGAACTGAAGAGAACAGTGGAATTAAATGTCCCTGTCTACAGTAAGCAAACTGGATCTACCTTCACTGCCATAATTCTAAGAAATCTTGTCCCTAAATTTCATTCTTATCAATAAAATTCTTGCAATTTTTTAATATTATGTTCTCCTGTAGATCTAAAGCAAATGTCTCCATGGAAACTAGACATTTTCCCAATTAATTTTTTAGCTTTTAGGTAAGAAAAGATAGTTCTGATTTAAATTTCATAATTTTTGATGGCAAATTAGAAAATACATTTATTTTCTGATAGCATAGCTCAAAGCCACACTTACATACCTTGCCATCTATCTTTTTGCTCTAACAAAAAGGAAAGCCATTTGCTGAGGCCAGCTGATATAAAGCCTATTTCACTGTTAAAAATATTAATTTAAAAAGAAGTGTAGATGACACCATTATACAGAGTAGATCATACAAATTAGGTCATGCCCATAAAGGAAAAAAAAAATCTCAGACATCTGCATTATAATTGTAACCAAAGCTGTATTTCAGGATTGAACAATTAACAGTCATTACACCACTTCAAAATATCAGTGGGAGAGTGTCAAAGAAGCTGAGTCTTCCATGTTTACAAAAGACTTTGCCTGTGGCACACTGTGTGCTTTTGTGAATCATTTATCTTGTAGCTTAAGCCTGTCATGGTATGAAATATTGCAACTGTGATTCTGCATGACAGAATAATGAAACACTGGGAAAAGTCCACATTGAAATGACTTTTCCACAGAATTTTTGACTCGAGAACCTGAGAAGCTGCAGATGAAATAAGTTTTCTTTTCAGTCCATCAAAAACTAATCCAGGCCAATGAGTTCCCTTCTACACACTGAATATGTTATTACATTGTTTGTGGGTTTTGTCTATATTGACCAGGTTTTCACTTTTATTTTTTTTCTCTAACTGTTATAACTTCTCATAGACTGCACTGGATTCCAAAAACAGTTCTTGAAGAGTTTCCATCAGCAAATATTTGATTTCTGTATTTCACATTGAAAGCTGGAGGCATAGAGAAGACAATAGATTTGCTGCTGTTTTCTTTAGGAAAATTAAATTATCTTATGTCAGCAGCTTTGCTGACATAATCACTTGAATGAAGTACTCCTTCACTCTCAAAAAGGTTATTTTGACTCTTTTTTGTTGTGAAAAATCTCTGTCAAATCTACATGATGTGACACATACTACCAAGTGAATTGGTTATGAAATCTGGTGTCTTTTCCCACAAAGGCCAGAATTTTTTGTGACCATCTTGTCAGTGAGTGATCCCCACATACCAAGAATTGCAAGTGAAAACCCTTTATACAATAACTTCTACCAGGACACAAAACAAGAGTTACAGGAGCAAAGTTCCTATTTACTAAAATTAATCTGAAAGACCTCAGCACTGCAATTTTATGCCTATTCTTCTCTGAAGCTGTACTTAAATATATTTTGATGAGTGAGAGGTAAAAGCTGTTAGATAAAACATACTCATTACTCATACTGTAAAATTTTAGACTGAGACAAATAATTACATTGAACGTAAAAAACTTCAGTTAAATAACTGTCAAAATTACTTTGCTTTTCTTAATGTTTTTTACTGTAATAATTTTAGTAATGATAGATTACTGAAAAATCCCAGGTCAGGAAAAAAATCTATATTAATAACTTAAAAAAAATTGTACACCAGTGTGCAATTCAAAGATGCAGATTTAAAAATGTAACCTGGGTGTGAGGAATTCTGCTTCCTATTACTGTATGAATATCATTGGGAAAAAGCAGCTAAAATGGAAATACCTGTTTTGGCACTTGTTTCAATGTGTATTGTCATCCTCATTTTGAGTGGTTACTACCAGATATGGTTTTTTATCTTTCTCTTTCAACACACTTTTGTTTTCTGCATGCACAAAAGTGGATCAAATGTGATCCATTATATATTCTACAGGTACCTGAACTAATTGTCAAAATACACTATTTAAAAACAAGAAAAAAAAAGTAAAATTCCATCCCAAGGTAAGACAAATAAAAAGTTTAGATATTCCATCATACTTATATTCTACAATATGTCACTAAATCCTTGTATGCAAAGGTTAAACATATCTAAACATTTTTTTTTTGCACCAGCATTTTTTTTGTCTAATTACTGTGAAACCAACAAACAGAATTCCTTAATACTGTTAATACCATGTTTCATGTGTAAGAAAAGCAGTATCTCTCAAATGATTCCAAATAACTTTGCAGAGCAGGGGGATTTTTCCCCATTTCCATGTGTTGTTTTGGGAAATCTGGCTCTATTTCTGGAAATCACAAAACTACATTTCAACCCAAGATGTCAAAAATATTAAGTACAAGGAATTAGCATTTTGAATCTTTTATTGTAGTAATTTTAAGGCTTTACATGTTTACATCTGTTTCATACACTAAGAACTATCGGTAACTTCAGATTTGATGAAAATGGGAGGATATAAACCTTGCAGTTTATCTAAAACCAATTAGCTGTGCCAAAAGCACATGCTTATAATAGCTAGAAATAAATGAAGAATTGTGCAAATGTATTTAATTTTGTCTTCATATTTTTGGAATAAGAAGAGATCAGCATGAGTTAGGAGACAATACTTTTAAAAGCCTATTTATTTTGTAGTGGTCTATGCACCTCAACACTATACACAAGAGCAAGCTAATTGGATATTAAGGGAGTTCAGCTATCGTGAGTATGGCAGATGGACACACAGCAGTTGAAGAACTGCCTTAATTTGACTAAGATGTTTGCAGAGTCATCATGAAGGAAGGTTAAGAAATGCCCATCCCCATCCCCTTGTTATTTGACAAACTGAAACGTGAGCTGTGGGTCAGAATGAAGTCCTGCTTATCCAAGCATGGATATTTAAAGCATAAGTGATACTCAATATGTGGCATACTGCTTACCAAGATGTTAAAGTGAACAAAAAACCATCAGATGTTATCATAGATGTTTAATAATAAAGTGAGATAAAATAATTCATAAATCCAGGGAGATAAAACTGACAAAAGACACTATTAAAATATTAATCTAGTTAACAGAAAAAATGTTAGTATGGCCATGAAGTTTTGATGGAGTTTCAGAGAATCTACAAAACCCAAGCAGACACATGCTGCTCTAACTTCATTTGTCAATAAAGACTGTGCCATTGCCTCATTATGCAGAGAAGTCAAGGGTTAAAAGAGCAACAGTACCAAGTGTCTTGGGTTGCAAGATGTAACCAAAAAAAGGGTATGTATTCTATTTACCATTTGTTGGAATTGGTTGGGTAGGTATTTTTCTTTATCTCTTCTAACTCCGNTTTAACTGGACTGCTGCCAGCACCCCAACCAACAAAGTGCCAAGTCGTATTCTGACACTGTCAGCATTTTCTTTTTGTTTTTGTATGTGTTTTGTACTACTACATTTCTATTTTTTATATATATTCCTAGTAAAAGACTATTATTCCTTTTCCCACATCTTTTTGCCTGAAAGCCCCTTAATTATAAATTTAGAATTATAATAACCTGGAGGGAGGGGGTTTGCATTCTCCATTGCAAGGGGGGGCTCTGGCCTTTCCCTAGCAGATACCTGTCTTTCTAAACAAAGACATTAGATAAACATTGTTTCCCCTACTTACATGGACGTACTGGAGCTATGCTTTACTTTCTAGAGCAGGGTGAAAAGAAACCTGAAGTGGTACCACTAATAAATTTGGTTAGCATCTCAGTAGTATTCTAAATTACATAATGCTAGTTAGCACAGTGAGACAAAAATACTGAATGTTCATTTCAAAGGATAAAGTCAAATTTGTTTTGAGAAAATAATGCACTATAAAATGATAAAAGTGTTAATAGAAGTATCATCTTAAAACAGCTTATTCACATTAATAATTTTATGTAAAAGCAACTACAAAAATAATCCAGAATTGTTGAAAGTAACTAAGCAACAAAAAGATATGAATGAGACCAGAGCTACTTACCAAATTCCTTAGGAACAGTGATGGAGTAAATACAGTTGTGACCAACACTATAATTCTTGGGGTAGTTTGGTGATAATACAGTCCCTTCAGAACCTGTTGATCGGCTTCCACAGGGTGCTAGAAAGTGAAGATAATCAGTTTTAAAAAATGTAATATCATTAAAAAAATCAGTTTAAATTGTGTTATGAAGCAGAGTGATTCAGAGTCCCCAGGCAGGTGCATTTGTTGTATGCTGGTATATGATATTATAGGAAATTTTATTACACTTCTACACTGGAGTAAATTCAAACATCCTGTCACATACCTAAATTATGAAATTTTCTCATATATCAAATAAGAATTGGTGGCACTCTGCTGTTTTCCAGATAAATTATTTTTTCTTTACAATTTATAAACCATCTTAATAAAAATAATGATGTGTTTATAAGCAGTATGCTATTATTTACAGCATACAAATCTATTATTCATTCATATGATGCTTTATACTATGATAAGAGCATAGATTATACAGCCCTTCTGCACACTTGTAAATTCTTACTCATGTCAATACCCTCATCATGCAAAATAATGTCTACAACTACTGAAAGAAGAAAGTCAGGATTTCTTGACTGAACATGATGTACCACTTACTTATATCTCAATTATTTATAACTTTATATATATAAAAAGTTATGAGCACATACTTTTCTTTATCACAGAAATATCATGTTTATGCTACCACAGCCATAATACTTAATAAAATGGAAGATAGATATAAATGTGATGCTTTTTACCACAATCATGTATTTTTCTAAGGTTTATAACAAAACTTAGTATTTGGCACTATTCAAAAATGTAAAGCAAGAAACAGTGTTCTTTCTTTGGTTTTTTTTTTTTTCCATCAGATGGACAGGTGCATATATATGAAACATAATTTAATGCTAGTGGTTTCCTATGCCTATTACCTGCTTGTCACACAGATTTAGGAATTTAGGGCTTTAATTTAGATTTAATCCTAATCCACTTTCAAGACTGTGGCACCTCTTTAGAATATTTTTTTCTTTTTTGGACTGTAAAATATTTTTAATTTAGTAACAAATTTATTTTGTGTTAAGACATGAATTTATAAATGAAGTAGTACTCAATGTTTCATTTGCTAAACACATCTGGGTTTTTTGTGGTATTCTCTTAAAACATCAATACTTCATGAATTATATTAAGAATATGTTTTTCTTACCATTATTCCAGATCTCTATCTCAGTACTTGTCATACTAAATACAAGGTATTTATTTATGTAGTGACAGATCATATATTTTAACACTACATTTAGTTAATTCACACAAAATGTTTGGTGGAGTATACCATAAAAAGAACACATCTTTAAAATGTAGCAAGTTAAGGCCCCAACAGTTTGAGAACAGATTTATGCAGTTTGCATTAGCATGGATTCCTTTCACTATGGTGTAACTTCAGAGTTTGACAGACTGTGTACCTGAAACAGCAGCAGATGGCAGCTATTGCTCCAGTTTGCATACACAGCTTGGAAATGATGTAATGACTTGGTGTGAAAGTCACAGAATTTGAAATATGTCAACAGAAGGGTCTTGACTTTTGCTTGTGCACATGTGTATGCATGTGGCAGATGTGGCACCTAGATTGGAGCTCAGCAAATCTGTCAGGACCCAGATCAGGAGGCCTTGGTGATGCTCAGTGCAGCGGATGGGCACAAGCCCTGACACTCAGAGTAAACACTGACCACCACATGTACACAGAATATTGCCCTCTGTGGCTAAAAGAGTAATCTTTACTCAGTCCACCACCATGTGAAATATTAGAAATTCGTGATTTCTTGTAAATACATATTTAGATAACAGAACTACTGGGACTTTTTCCAAGAAGCACTAAGTGGCTTGGCTGAGACTCATTTGCAGAGACTTATTTGCCATGAGTTACTGGAAAATCAAAATAGTAAAAAACCTTCACTATTTAAATGTGGCAAATATTTGTGATAATAATCTGCTTACCAGCTTGTAAGTACTCAAGATTTTCTATTCCAGATTTTGGGTGAAACAGAAGTGAATATGGAAGCATATAAGCAACAAAAGCATTAAAATAAGAGAAATAAGATAGTAAAAAAAGAAAAAAAATCTCTAACTCCATTTCCCTATTAACTGTTAGTGAGTTGAATAATAAAGCTAAAATCACCAATCCCACTGTCCCACTCTAGCACTCATATCATTATTATGCCTTCCTAATCAGCACATACAAATAATGAGCAAATTTAGGGTTAAACTACAGTTCCACTAAAGTCAATGGCATTGACACAAAAAGGAACATAATTTCACCCTTAATGAAACTTGAAGCATTAGTACACAAAAGCAATACTTAAAAAAAAGAGCTAAATATAGTCCTCAGCATATACTGGACCTTTATTTATAAAGAAAAATAAATATTTTTTATATCCTAATTCTTTTTCTTACAGGTTATGCAATCTCATTTGTAAAAAAGGGGTTCTTACACCAGCATGCTTAAACCAGAGCAAAATTCATTTACCTATGTACAGATCTAGACAAAACATGTCATGATACTTGCAAAGTAGTATTATCACAGTGGGTACAAAAACAAGTCACAAAAAATTTCATTGAAAAATGCTTATAGATCTCTAAAAGTCATTAAACCAAAAAATTTTTGCAAATTAAAAAAAAAAAAAAAGGCTATCACCTTCAATCATCTGAGAGCTCTCATTAATACTGAAGTACGGTTAAAATAACTTCCAAGTCTCTACAAGGTGAAGATAATACCATTTCTTTTTACAGCTGGTAATTAAAATGTTTTTATGATGCTTTGTCTGAAACATCTAAACATTTTCCTCACACACTGAATTTCATGAAAGTAACTCACATCTGCACTGGGTTTATAATGGGGATATGTATGTTCACACAAGAGAAGCTGGCATTTATCTGTTTCACACAAAGGGAGAAGAGACACAGGATGAGTCTGAAGCAGGATTTCCAGTGAGGCTCTTAGGTACAAGGTCTTTCAACAAGAGTTGTCCTGCGGTCTTTGCTACAATGTGCCCAGTACAGACTGGAGTGAGACATGAACTATTTGTCACTCTGGCATAGGAAACATATAACCAATAGCAAGTACTTAATATCTGTGTTAAGTATTTCTTTCTTTTATTTCTTTCCTTAGATTTCTCATTCTAATTTTTTTCACTCAGGCCTTTCTGAGTTTACTTTTCCCCTTACTATGTCCCTTATTTTCCAACTGCTTCTGTCATGACTCTTTTATCTTCACAAGAATTCACATTCCTGGGTCTCAAAAACAATTAGTATAAAGGGAAGTCAGTTCAAGATATAAAATTCCACTTGACATTTACGAGCTGAGAAAATGTTAAATTTTGTAAATCATTAGGTAGTGAATAATTTAACTCCTATCACAGCTGGACTGCACTCCAAGACATTTCTGAATGTGTCAGCAAGGAGGAAGAGGTTTGCTTGATATTTTAGTAAACTTAGAGAGTTCACTGACTGTATTTCCTTTCTTGCATTTTGTGAAATATTTAATTTAAAATGCAAAAACATTTCAAGTAGAAGAGATTTTAGCCTGACCATTAATGCTCAGAAATCAAAGATGGACATGAAACCATAGCTACAGTGAATTAAAAACATTAACTTGATGCAACCATATATTTTTGCCTCCAGAAAACAGCTAGCATCAGATTGTTTGGATAGATGCAAAAGTTCCACTACTATCATGTTAGCAGCTGACTTTCACTTATGCTTAATTCAGATAAATGGGTCTCATTACCTTTGTTTCACTTTTATAGTGCAATGATTTATTTAGTTTTCTTATGAATAGCAAGTCATAGACTTATGAGTTGTGCAAATCAACTCATCTAAATTATTTCGCTCTGCACTGGAAAGTCTACCCATAGTAAAAAATCTAGCAAACGCATTACACCCACAAATATAAATTGTTAAACAAACAAAAAACGCAACAAATGCTGAGGACCATTCCCCTGGGAATGTAAAAGATCCTGCAGAATAAAGTAACACTACCAACCAACCAGCAAAAAAAAATAAAAACCTTCAGGAGCCAACTGATATTTCCTAATGTAATTCTCCAATAGCATTTCATTATTTTTTAATAATGTTTGTTTAAACTCTGAAATACTGTATTCCCTTATGTATTTATTTATGCTCTAGCTTATTCCAGTTTATTCACCAAAATGTTATGCATTTTGTATGCTGTCCTTGTCCTGCTTTACAGGGTCAGCAGTGGAGCAACAGTGGCAGAGCAAGGGACTTGACTGTGGTAAGAATGTGCTAAAGGTCAGTGTGTTGATGCATTGCTCACTATTTCCTTGAAACGTTTTTAGCATTAATGGCAAAAAGTTCCTGCATGTGCTGAACCTAATGGTATCTTGCCTTGTAAAATAGCAGCACCTGTAGCCCTTGACAAACCCTATCACAAAAACATCAGCATATCACCCATTCTGTATGTAAATTGGCAAGCATTTTATCTGGAAGATTACCCACCTTGATGATTAGTATTCATTTACTTTTGTCAAAGAACTACATTCTACCTCATTATAGCAGGGTATTAGTAAATAGAGAATGCAATATAAAATGCATTATCATCAAAGTGACATCTTTTCTCAATTTTCAGTAGTTATAAAAGAAATGTAGTTGAAAACCACAGGGGGAAAATCACCCAGCAGAACAATAGGTTCTTGCAATCTCTGCCTAGGTACTGCTATAAAGTCAAATTGCCTCCAGCTAAACAATACAGTGTTAAAAGCCCCAGCCTTGTGCTTATTGCTCGTATGTTTTTCATCAGGTCTTTCCAGTTTAACCAAAGGAAAGAATGTACAAGGTGAAAGTTTAGTATGAAAAAGGTGAAGAATGGACTACCTAAGTATGAGAAGCAATTTCAAACCTCTTAATCTTTTAGAAAAATAAAATGTTATGAAACTTCTTTTATGCAGCCTAAAGTTTTTGATTCCTACTCTTGCTTTCATATCACCTACTTTCTAGCTCCTACAGCTAAGATCTAATATAATTTGTGTTTGCAGATTTAAGTGCCATATTGCACCATCCATTTTTAAGCAGCAGTTCTCAATGGAATCAATGGGGAACACTGCTTAAAAATGAATGGCACAATATGGTTTTATGTCATGCAGATAAATTTGATTACACAGCTACAAATACAATAAAAAATAAGAACAACTGTGCATACAGTCTGGAAAAGGAGGGGAAAATGCCTTGAAGAATTGGCAATGGGATACTGACTTTTTATCTAGTGGGTCACTGTTTCAAAATCCAGTCTAACGTATCTAGTATTCAATTCATCTAAATGAGTACGTTCAAAAAAATAGCTACTTAGTGACATGATTTATGTTTATAAAATTTAATATAATATTGTGGTTTGAGCACAGTTGGAAACTAAATACCACACAGTCCTGCTTGCTCATCTCCCCTTGTAGGGGAGTGAGAGAATTGAAAGGGTGAAAGCAGAAATTGTAAAGAAAAAGAAAACAAAAGGGGAATGTAGCTCACGAAAAACAAGTAAAGCAACTGAAAACGCTCACCATCAAACAACCAATACCTTGTTAGTTACTGATCAGTGGCCCCAGGCCAACCTTCCCCCTTTGTTATTGCTGAACATGATGCCAATAAGGTACTGAACGTCCCTTTGGTCATTTGGGATCAGATGTCCCAGCTATGTTGTCTCCCAGCTTCTTGTGCCCCTCCAGGCTGTTCACTGGTGGGATGGTAAAAGGAACAGCAAAGGCCTTGACTCTGTGCAAACACTGCTCAGCAGTAATGAAAACCCCCTAAACCAGCAAACATCCAAAACAGGTCATACTAGCTACTGTGAAGACAATGAACTCTATACCAGCCAAGCTTGCACATAAATTAAATCATGGGATGCTCTTTTTCCTAGTCTCATGTAATACATTATCATTCTATTCATCCTTTGTAATCCAATATTTTCAGTTGCAATTATTTCTTTTAGTGGTTATAAGTAAAAAGAAAAATACAGTGTCTCATATCACCTTCTAGATATAAAATAATTTTAATGCAAGGGCCATTATAACATACAAAAATAGTAGATATTTATTATAAAGTTCTAAATTACAGATATCTTTATTGTGCATATCAGTCTGTAAATGTGAAGCTGATGAAGAACCCAAAGCTGCTTTGACAATACAATGAACATGTAAAAGACAATCTGATATAGAAATGTATATTTTAGTTGCTACTTGGAGAGAGAGAGACAGTGCAACACCATAATCCTGAAGAACAGTATGAAAGAGAAAAAATAGAATGAAGAATATAGATTTCTGGACTGTAGCCTCTTTAGTCTTCACAACAGTTTGTACAATCAAAACTGATGTAAAAAGTGAGAGAAAAACTTAGGTCAATATATGTAAAAGTATTTGAATGTGGTTAGCTGAAACAGACACAAGCAGAAGCTGTGTCAGTTTAGAAATTTACTGAAGCAGGTCCTGAATCATTTAGAGAAAATGGGGAAATGATGGCATTATCTAAAAAACAAACAAAGCCAACAAAACAAAACAAAACAACAGCAAAACAAAACAAAAAACCAAAGAACAACTCCCCCCCAACAAACTTTAAAAATAGCCACTTTAAAAATATTAGCTAATGTAGAAATGCAAGATCAAAAGCAGCTAACAACCGTTGCAGAAAAACTTAAATGATCAAAGATAGATTTTGAGTTTCAATGAAACATTGCTGTAGAGAAAGATGTATCTAAGCTAGGCTTTAATGTAGGCATAGAAGATAACATTTTTGTTCCATTTAAGAGCAGTAAAGTTTCAGTAAGAACATCACATCAAGTTTTTGCCATTCAAAACAAAACAAACCAAAAAGTTCTATTTTCATATTAGCACAAATGTTTTGAAATACTAGTGGGGGTTTAGTCTCCAGAAGAGAAGAATGAGAACACAGCAGTCTGGTCATTTTTGAAGATGTGGTAGATTGTGATAAACATTAGAGAAATAATTGGCAGCAATTCTAGTATAATAAATTAATTTTAGATATTCTTATAAGAACTTTTGGGAAGTTACTGGATTTTTGTGTGATTCCTGGAAGAAACGGAGATATAAATGTCTGTTTCACTGGGTTAAGAATATCAAAGGAGACAAGAGACAATATTTATTATAATTGGTTATGGATCTATCCATAATAATTGATTTTAGGATGGCAAGGAAGTTAGTTCAATATTCATGGTGCTGGCAGGGCTAAACCCACAAACGGTCTGCTATAGCATGATGGGTTATTTAATATTTTCTAGAAGAGGAACTCATAAAGAAAAAAGATTATGAATGAAAAAGTACAAAATGGGGGAACACCTAAAGGCAATTCTTAAAAACAAAACAGAAAAAGCCAGCAAAAATCCATGGGAACATAAACTAATTTTCAAAGTCTTCTATAAGATGTATAATCAATAAATATGTCTTGTAAGGAGAAAATCAAAGTGATTAGAATCTGTATAGAAGATAATTAGCAGAGAAACATAATTAGAAGCATTTTAAGAAGTATATTTCAAGAGGAAAGCACCTTTCTTTTAAATAAAAACAGCAAAAAATTTAGCAGTGTTTTAGATGTGAACATATAAAGTTTATATAAATACATAAAATGCAATTAAAAACACTATCAAATTATTTCTATGTAAATTTATTTAGCAGTTCATCAACTTTTGACACCAAAGCCAAATAAGCCTAGTAACTTTGTATATTCAGTTTCTGTTCCTTGAAATCTTTTAAACAAAATTAGATGTTCTCCTGAAGATATAAAAAACAGATTTTATACAGTTGATTATGAGGTACACTTCTATATTCTGGGGAAACCTAACTTTAGAAACAATGTTTGCTCTCAATTTAATGATCAATTATAAATATAAATTCTATTCAGTTTTTCCTTAAGGAACTGTGGTGCACAGAGTTGTCAAAAATTCCATATAGTTTTCTCAGGTGCTGAAATCATGTGTTGCTTAAAATTAGTTTACTAAAATTACTCATTTTAGCCAAGTATATGAAAAGTGTGAAATGAATTTTTCTAATAGAGACTGAGATGTGGCAGAAGGTCAAAACCCTACTTTTTTTGTGTTGTAGAAAGGGTTAACATCTGATAGCTCTTTCATAGTATTGGCTGTTATTCATAGATCCAAAGTATTATCAGTTTGCAAAATTATTTCTTCCTTCGTTATTTTCCTATATTTTTCTGAAAAAATGCAATTAGCTGGAAATTAGACATATTTCTGTTTCTGCCCTGAGTAAATTCAAGTCAATTTTAGATGAGCAGTAAAGTGATCAATGCAAATAGATGCAAAATCCTATTTGAATTGTCAAAGCCCTATAGAGAATATTACAGAAAATTTGAAGAGTCAAATTTCCAATTTTATAACCCAAAATCTAATTCTATATAATGATTCCATTTTTAAATGTCAGGGTAGACCTACACATCATGAATTATTTATTATAGAGGCCTGTGGCATGTAAATGTCAAAATATTCCATAGTATAATGAGATACTAAATAAATACCCAAATACCTATTATTGTATACTAATGATTAATAAATAAAACTGAAAATAACCAGATTAAAATTAATCTTAAATTATAGGAATTTTTAAATCCCTCTTTAACAGATGCATTAGTCAATTTTGAATTTAAAATAGCTGAATTGCAGACAACTGTTATTCTTAATTCTTCATTTTTCTGTTAATACTGCAAGAAATAGCTTCCTGAAAGAAAGCTTTCTTCAATGGATAGCAGGGAACTGAATTAATTTCCAGTGTGGCATAGTCTTCTAGAATCTTAAGTGATGTAAAATGCATTATTATTTTTCTTAACTTTTGAAGGAATTGTGTGCAGCTGATGAAAACTTCTTATGTTGCTTGCCCGTAGAATAAGGGGAGGGATCTGACTTCTCCCTGTCTTGGTGTTCCCATGTGAGCTGGAGGATGGTGAGGTTTCTCCTCTTGTTCATGTTTCTCACTGCCCCAGTTGATAAAACCATTAGAATGCCATAGGAGACCTTCCCAGGAATGCAGAAACACCCCCTTAATAATGTTGTGTTCTTTCATTTAAGTAACGTTTTGTTTTCTTTTGCCAATAAAATGGAATTAAAGTAGCAGGCCCTGAGAATGGAGCCATTAAATAGGGGAAAACATTTTCTAACATCTTTTGTGCTAGAATAAAATCTTTGCAGTGAAACAGTCTCTGCTTATAATAAATGGAGGTGGCATAGCTCTCTGCAGTCAGCCTGTGCCTCAGCACACCTTAATTCCTCTGAAAGAGCACACCAGTGTTACAGTTTCCACAGCTGAAATAAAGTAACTAAATAAAAGTTTGAATATGCTTTTCAAGTCAACTGTCTGCAGCAGACTTGACATGATATTTAAGGAACGTCTGAGGGAAAACGAACAATCATTTTAAAACAATTTAACTGCCAACATACTGAATGAATAAAAAAGAAGAGAAAAGAAAATTGGCAGTCTTCTGGGGAAGACCATTTCAGAGACTTTCAAGCATATTAAGATAGCAACAGAAAAGGAGCATTATATGACAGATGTGTAGAAATAAAAATAAATCAGAGATTAACAAAGCTTAACACATTTTAGCTACAAGAGCAGAATTGAGAGATTGATGCACCAGAAAGTATGAATTAAAAATGTGCTAGGATTTACAGATCTATTCACAAGAAATAATCATCTCTTTCAATGAAAAACTTCCATTTTCTTTTTTTTTTCTTTTTGAAGGTCATATAGCCTATTTATTATTTATTTATTCATCTGTGCACTCTTCTTACCTAAATGATATTTTATTCCTTATTTGGTTTAAGAATAATTTCTATTACACCATGAAGAGCATGATGATGCCTTCTAAGCAGAAGAAACATAAAAAATGTGAGGATGAAAATTAAATTATGAGCTTTCTTAGAACTCAGTAACTTTATAAGTTCATTTCAAACTTCACAGGACAAGGAATCTACTTATTACTATAGAGCTCATAAGTGATATCAACTCCTGAATCCTGTTTTGGTAACAGGACTTTCACCATTTTAGGGCTGGGGAGGCTGTAAATGAGTGTATTGCCCATTCAAAACCCTTTTATGTAGTTGTACACTGACTATTTGTATGTCTCTAGAATGTTCTTTTACCCAAATGAGTTTTTAAGCACTAGCAGTGAATCACAGCTGCAAAAGAGAACAAGCTTTTTCTTGAATCATCTGCAAACATTATTACAAAACTAGAATGAAGCTTCAGGTTTCCAAATGCTGATCACTTTCTTTTCAAATTATTTTAAATNCAATTGAAAAGACAAAATAAAATAATATAGAATTGCCATTTAAAACATGCAGAAGACAAAGAAAAATACCCATGAAACTTTTGTATCTGGGAGACTTTCACACATGTCACTGGGATCTCTAGTGATCAGCAACCCAGAGAATCTTATTTACTACATTTCAAANCTCAATCTCAGCTTTCTTTTCTATCACTGCTGTTTAGGTTTGCAACACAGACTTTTAAATTAACTTTAAAAAGACAGAAATTCCCAATTTTCGAACTCACTAAAGAAAAGTGAATTACAGAAAATATAAAAAGAAGGAATGAAAAAAGACGGAAACAATACACTATCCATAATAAAGACACATTCAGATTTGAAGTAAATAAAACTAATCAAGGAAGTATAGGAACAGGGACTCCTGAAACGCAGGAAACAAAAGCAGAGTCAGAAAAAAACTATAAAACCGAACAATAGTCAAAATAACTGATCACTGAACAGTTATGAGCACAAATACGAACTGAAAATACAAAATAAAACAATATAGAATTGGCATTTAAAACACACAGAAGACAAAGAAAAAATACCCATGAAACTTTTGTATCTGGGAGACTTTCACACATGTCACTGGGATCTCTAGTGATCAGCAACCCAGAGAATCTTATTTACTACATTTCAAATCACCAAGAAGACTATGTAATGTACAGATCTATTTCTCAGTACTAGAAAGATTTTTAATTATATTTCTCAAAAAAATTTATGACTGATTTTTCTCCTTGTAATAAGGACTACTTTTAAAAACTCCAATTCTATTTTTCCTTGCACTGTGAGTGCTGAGAAATAGACTCTCCTATATCTGCAGGAAAGATGCAAATATGACTTTCATGTTGTATTTGTTTATTTTTTTAATACTGCCTCAACAGAGTATATCTCATGGGCTAGGTTGCTCTGTGGGGAAAAAAATCCCTAAATATAATTCTGATAGAATTTTGTTAATCTGCAAAAGACTATTAATAATGATTTCGAGGTAATTTATCTTGGACTGGAGCACCTCTCTTACAAGGACAGGCTGAGGGAACTGGGTTTGTTCAGCCTTGAGAAGAGACAACTGATAGACAACAAACACATCAGTGTCTGTCAGTACCTGAAGGGAGGGTGACAGAGGATGGAGCCAAGCTCTTCTTGGTGGTGCCAAGGAATAAGACAAGAGACAGTGGGTAGAAACTGATGGACAGGAAGTTCCACTGAACACGAGGAAGAACTTCTGACTTTCAGGCCATCACACACTGGAGCAGATTACCCAGAGAGCTTGCAGAGTCTTGTTCATTGGAGATATTCAAGACCTATCTAGACACAACCTTGTGCCATGTGGTCTGAGATGAGCCTGCTTGAGCAGGGAGGTTGGACTAGGTGATCTACTGTGGTCCCCTCCAACCTTACCCATTTCTATGATTCTGTGATACTTCACAACCAGAATCTAATTAGCACCACATGCCCATCCTTAGGGCTATTCCTTCTATAAGCATTTTGTTTGCACTTAACAGAAGTGAAATTGATGTACCTTTTTCTCTGTGCATTTGACTCTAGAGATGGTTACACTAAAGAATTTTGTGATAATGTAAACTTTGTCATGTCAGTTTTATGTGAATTTGTATTGGACAGCACAATTCATAGGAAAAACATGTATGAGATCTCTAAAGGAAGGTAGCCTCCTTTTAGTGATTTTTTTAATGGATAACTTAAAACTGGACATCACATCAACAACTTTCAATTCTTACCTTGTAATCAAATATTATCCTAATACCTTGTATTGCTTTTTTCCTTAAAAAATAATATTTTTTCATGGAACACTGCTAAACATCTTTATAAATTGAATTATATGGTATCAACTGTTTTTAATGTCATCCATATGCTTGTTGAGCTCTAAGACATCCCAAAAACATCCACATTCTTTTTCAAAAGTAATATTGATTTTTCTTCAGGTTGTTAAACAATGTGTCTCCTAGTTAAACTATTTTTTTTTAATAATGTCTACGAGTTTTCTAACTGTGGAAACTGGCCAGCGGCTCATGAAGGAAGATTTCTGACAGGTCCATCACCTCTCACTGCTTCAACAGAAAGGCTGACTTAACCTCAAGGTCAACATTTGTACTTCAAACGCTCCATATCTCACTCTTTGAGAACTGCACATTGAAGACTGCCTTGTCCTAGCAACTTGCTATGGGTCTGTTTATTGATTTTCCTTATTCTGACTCTGTTCCTTCAAGCCAAAGGAATGGTTCCAATTCCCTCTCTCCCATTACCTCAGTATGGGAATATCAGAAATATTACATATTATATAAGGAATTCCTTCTTTTTCCTTCCCCTCAATAACATCGTCCTTGAATACATTTTTGACCTTGACCTGCTGTTGACTCCTTAGTAAGTTTCTACTTTTTTAATCTTTGTAAAACTGTATTACTGTTTAAATTAGGTTTTAAAGTTTTTTCTCAAAACCCTGTCAGCCACACTTTTCTACTACTTTCTTTTGAACAGGATTTCATTTTCCTGAAATACTGAAATATCCTCATATCTATTAGATTCCTTGACACTGTTGTTTCATCACCTCTTCTGGTGATGAATTTAGTTTGATTCTGATTGATAATACTCTAAGACGGTGTTTTTACATGATTCCAGGTCAACAACAAATACTTACCTTTCTGCTGTTGTCTTCAAATCTACGTCAATGACCTTCCTTAGTTTGATATTATTTCCCATACAATGTAAAAAAGGAAAAAAATCTTCTCTTCCTTTCTTCTCTGGATGTCCAATTTGAGTACATTAAATACATTTCAGATACATTTTGAGCATATTATTTTGAGCATATCAGATTTACTCCCATTGGGGAAAACTGCTCTGCTTTAGGCCAGCTGTTCCTCTATTCATTCCATGCTTTTACTTTTTTCATTTACTGAAATAGAAGATGTTAATTGAAGTACCAGCATTTGAACTGAAAACAATGAAAATATCACTGAAATTAACGTTCTCTGGCCTTCTATTACTTATATTTGCTCTCAATTGTAAATATAAATATAGCTTAATGTCTAAAATATGTTCATAAATATATCTTCATATCTTCTAAAATTCAGCCACAAACCAGAGCAGTGCATTTCCTAGCACGTCACCTAAGTAAAGGTTTGAACTACCATCTAAGTCAGTAACTGATTAACAAAACAAAAGAAAGATAAAATGTGCAGTACAATAGGGAAGAAATTGTAACTTTTTAAATTTATAGCAACAAAACAATATCTGCAATAGATGGAATACACATCTATATATTGTATGGTGTTGTGATACTTTATATTAACTTCTTAATACACAACTACTCTTTATGGTATAAAAGAGAAATAAATCAGGAAAAGGTTTCAGCAAAAACTCTCAAAATTAGGAGTGAAGTGGGAGACACTGTTCCTTCAAAAGAGTGTAACATCAAAAAAAAAAGCTGTAACACAAGCAACTTCTGAGTTAAACTTCAAGATACATGGGACCTAAAAGAGGGAACTATCCTCTTTAAGCTGGACAATGTCCTTGGCTACCATTCCTACAGTAGGTTGGCAAAATGCTGTATGTAGCCCAGACAAGAAGGAAAACAGAATTCCATTTAAAAATAATGCAGTCTCTCAATTGCAGGTGTCTTCTGTTGTCCTGAAGCATCCATCCCCCAGTCTCCACTGTGACAGACAAAGGGGAGATGACAAAACTTGTGCAAACAATGAAATATGAATCTTATGGATGTAACCAGCAGGTTATTCCACATAATAAATCTTCTTCCAGTTCATTACTGAGGTCTTATAAGACACGAGTGAGGACATTCTGACTGCTGCCTGAGGTTAAGTTAGAAATATGCGTATTTGCCACCAACAGCCAGTGCAGATGATCGGTTTCTTTAATTCCAGTTATTAATTAACTGATTATTAACTCATACTACATAATCCTGTCCCAATTCAGTGTCTTGCAGACTTTTGGAATATTTGCTTCTCATTCTACTAAATGGTAGAGATAAATTTTTCCTTCTTAGAACACAATACCCTGAAGTTATCTTGTCTGTTTGAAAAAATCTTCAAAGAAGAATGTGCACCTATGGTGCTAACACTACACACAGGAACAAGCATATATTTATGTAACCTACTGCTAAAAACTGTTTTTCTCTCCACTTCAAAATACATAATGACAGAATTTATGTTTTTTTAAGGTAATGTTTTTTTCAATCTTCTACTAGAAGATTTACATATTCAAAGCAAACAAAGAAGTGTCAGTTTTTAATATTCTAAAGCAGAAAAAATATAATTTATTCTGTATTTTCAGTGGTACTTTCTGTATACTTTTATTGTCAAACAAACTATAAACTCTGTCAATTAATTTACCTCTTTTATAATTTACACATTACTTTCAAAAATATTAAAGTTGCTGTAACATTTTCCCTGCTAATTCATGATGCTGTTTCAAACTAACAGTTGCATACAAGCAAACATATTTAAAATTATGGCTTGAATAGATATGCTTGATTTCAAATAATTTATTTTATAGCAAAGAAAGTAAAAAATTAAAGCTTAAAAAAACCCCCCAACTTTATATAGTAGAGTATTTCTCCTTCTTTTAATGTTTCCTGCATTAAACTCTGCTCCCAAAATTTGGGGGCAGAGTTAGCTCAACAGAAGAGGAAGTGTCTGGTTTTATGATTCACTCCACTTAGCTAATCCCTTAAATTCATTGGTAATTAGGATACTCTGGCAGCTGATTTTAATAAGATCTTTGTAATTAAACACTTTCTTAATTTCTAATACTTTACTTACCATGATATTATTACTTCCTAAATGAAAGCCTGAAATAATTACACACAACATTTCTTATTCAATGGACTTTGTAAAGCCATATTACGAATTCCAAATGTATATGCAAAAGGCCAGACAAAGTAATGCTTGCTGTGTATATAAGCATGTGTTTGTATTTATTTTTGTTTTCCAGTCTTTCTCAAATTATTATTATTTATAGTTAATTCCAGTAAGATTTTCAAACTTTTTCTGATATGAAGAGAACATCTTTAAGAAAAGCTCATTAATCGCATTTTTAAAAAGAAACTGCGGGGTTTTCAGCAAAATACCAGCTNCCTTTAAGAAAAGTTCAGCTTTTAACTTAATCACATTTTTAAAAAGAAACTGAGGGGTTTTCAGCAAAATACCAGCTGTCTGCATAGCCATAAAGATACTAGTTTTGTTTCCTACTTACAAAACTATTTGTGTATTTTACAGAAAAAAAAATCCGTTGCACATCTTCAGAAAAATGAGACCACTGTCTCTGAGAAGTATACACTGCTAACTAAAGCCCCAGTCAGTTACTGCGAAATCCACTGTGTGGAAGCTAGATTTTCTCATTTTGGCTTTTTGATTTAATAGTTCTTGGTGTACAATGGCCGCCTGTACATGGATGAGGAATAATGAGTGTGCTCATACAGAAAAGAGTCTGAAGTGTGAGGTTTATAGGTTAAGGTGTACTCAGATGCCTACTCTTTTACTTTACTCAGGAATTTACCTGCTAAATTTTAACATATCCATCCCTCCAAAACACAGCTGTTGTATGCTTTTAGCACAAACAGTACTGCTTCCACACAGTATATTCAGGTATTTCACTAGACCTAGTATTTCTTGTGTCGCTGCTCTAAGTCATATCCTGCTGAGCATGCAAGCAGATTCAATCCTGTTAATGCAGCCCAGATGCAAATGGACAAGTAGACCTTCTAAACAAGCTCTTTGAATACCCCTTGAGGACCTTTTAAGAAGCCTGTCTCTCTCCACTGTAAGGAAAGCTTGGAATGGTAAAGCAATGGACATAAATTTGTGGGAAGTGGAAGCTTGGGATCAAAAACTAAGTAGTCAGAAGATAGTTCAATAACAATAAAATAAAATCCTTTTTATTTTTTTCAAAACACCTTCAATTGATTTTTCAAGATTGGCTAGTAAAAATTAACCTTTCAGAGAACTCAGAATTTAAATAACATTTTTGTATTCAAAACAAAACCCTAACTGATTTTAATTCTAAGTACTCAGGTCACTGTCTATGTGATTCTACAAAACCAACATGCTGTTCTGGGCAAAAATGTTTTGTAAGTTGTCAACATATGACAATTTTAAGTAAAGTATGCTACTTAAGTGGTTAAACTGACCATTACTTTGGAACAATAAAACACAGAGACACAGAGCATCTCATTAACAGTAACATTAAGCTTCATTAACTGCAGGAATATTCTAGCTTTTGCAGTTGCCCAACTAATTCCTCATTCAAATTTTGAAATAGATTTAAATAACAGCTCTTCGTATGGTCAGTATGTAAAAAGTGCATAAAAACGTGAGCTATAAAGCCTCTGATGAAGTTAACAATGTTGAATGATTTATTAATAGGTTGTCAGTATTTCCTGTGTTACAAAACAATAAGCAGTAAGATTATATTATTCTGTGCATATCTATCCTAAAAGTTTTCAGATATAAACCTGATCTGAGCTGCCTCAAATAGCCATAGTAAGTTAATACAGATCAAAATAAACCAAAATAATACTCTGAATTGGTTTTGCTACCAAACAAAAAAAGGGAATTAATCATAGGCATAGGCATATTCTCATAGGCAGCCATGAAAATATTATGTTTTTAGATATAACTTATTGATGGAGTTATTTTGAAGCCCGGATTCAAATATTTCCAAGGATTCAACAACATATTGTAATGACATGTAGTAAAATGTTTCAGTGATTAATAAATTATTTCTTCTTGTAGGAACAAGGTTTTCACATTCAGTTATGAATACAATTGCCCATTATTGGGCTTTTTTGCTATTCTGTAAACAATTGTTGTTTGCTACCAAAAGGTTAAAATTACCTAGAGTTGCTGAAGCTGACAGAAATCATTAATCATTGTCTCTGTCGTACTAATAATGTATCTGCATATGTTCATTACATCCCCTTCTTAACACCCATAGTCAAATACCAAATACCTCAGTATATTAGCCTAGATAATCTTAGCATCTGTTCCATTTCTTTTCTTGTGATTAATTAACTAAATAAATAAACCCCCATATACACTGAGGTGGGATTTTATACCATATTTCATCTAAACTCTATCAGTTTCAATGCAGCTGCAAAAATACAAACTGCAGAATGGTAGAATCTGATTTCTACTATGCAAATTTTATTGTGTGGGTGAGACTGGTTTTCAGGAGCTAAATTCAGCTCTCACACTGTTTCTGCCAGCTCTGTAACTAAGAGCTAATTAACTGATATAATCTTTCTTATATCTATATAAAAGTTCTGTTTTTCTTCAGGTAAATCACACAAAAGTGGAAAGGATTGAAAACGTGGTCAAAACATAATCCAATATATCACAGCAACACAACTACAAGGCTCCATTTACTCTCAACCGGAGGAAAATGCAATATAAGAAAAACAAGTGGAAATGTCTATTCTGTATCACCATATCCTAAAGGAAGTATGGGGTTTGTCATCTTTGAAATAAGGCCTTGTCCATCCAGGAAAGAGAATGGTCCAGCTGGAATCACTGACAGACATCCACTACTCCTTTCACAATAAAATTTATTTTTCCTATCTATTACAATGGCAGTACTTCCAAGCAAAACACTCTCCCTTTACTGGACATTGCAACAGACAGCACTGGAAGATTGCTAAGTAGATTGTAAGTGACACTAAGAGACACAATTATTGCATCAATAAAGTATTTCTTTTTTTACCTTGCATTACCTGTCAAAAAGACCTTTCAAAAAAAGGGAATCTTTGCCCTACTATACACAACAATCTTCCTCACCAACTCCTCTCTGAAAAACATTCACCCTTCATTTCAAAATGAGGAAAAATATTTGACTTCTAATGCAGAGTTTAGAAGTTTGAACACTTTTCTAAAAATTTGCAAGGGCCAATGTCCCAGTTTGATGCCACTAAGTTTTGGAATTCAGTACTATGATGATTTTCGTAGATAATGAAAATACTGAACTTCTTAAAATGCTTATAATATTGGATATTCTTTTGATTTGAGAATTTTTATTTTGTTGGTTTTGTGCTCAATCTTACAGAATATGTGACTTTTCACAAAGTTAAAATTGCAATTGGCTATCAATTTCTGTTAGGAAATCAGTATAATAAAACTTTAATCTTTTCTTAGAGCTTAAATCTGAAAATGCTGATGCTTGAGACCATCAATACAACTAAAGTCAGAAGAATCTTGAAATGAGCAGACTTCATAGATGTAAAGGTTTGAATAACTGGATCTTTCCTGCATTTCAAGGCTTAACTTTTTTACAGACCACAGGCCCAAGAATTTAAATATTGCAATAAGGTACACACAAAATATTCCATCTGCATGTTTTTAAAACCAGTAGTAACAAAAAGAAATAAACATCTATTATGATATCCAAAGTATACTTACTGTTGTATTTAAATACATGTGTATGGTACATATCTCTACACTCTGCTGTAAATTAATTCAAGAACATGTGTTGACATGGAGAATGACATTACTACTAAGCTCTATTCACAATAATAACACTATTTATCCAATGTTAATAAAAACTGGAATCAGTAGTTTCATGAGTTGTCACATACATTTTTTATTACATGCACCATTGGAAAGGGTTTTTCTTCTGGAAGAGGATATTAATAAAATCACTTTCCATTTTTCACTTGTTTCTTCCCTATTACAAAGCAAGAGTAATGACAATGGCAACAGAAATAAATGAAAAAACCTGTTCTTACCATGACAGCTGGGCAGGGCTCTGTTCCATCCAGGCCTTCCATCATCTCCCATGATACAGGTTAGTGTGGAGTATCCTTGAAGAACATACCCTGCATCGCAGTAATAGGTAACAGTGGAACCCAGTTTATAATCCATTCCAAGTCTTGTTCCATTCATTATATTTCCAGGATCAAAACAAGATTCACGAAGTTTTGCTGTAGAGTAAACAAGTGTGAAAATAATTCTAAACATAATCCAAAATGAATAAATATTAACTATAAATAAAAATAAATACAATCTAAATATTTCCTGGAGTTCTCTTGAGGCCTTCATTGAGCACTCTGTAGAACCTGGGGTTTTTTTAAGAAGACTTTCCATCAAATGTTTTTTCTCCTTCATTTTAACAACTGTATAAATTACTATATAATGACAGAAAATATGTCTTCTGTCCTTAAAATAAGCCCTAAAGGGCTCCTTATTTTATTTTTTTCAGAGTTCATTCTGATCAATGATAAATTTATGTAGTCAGATTAAATTAGATATATGGGCATTTTTCCAGTAGATAAGGCACATCCTAGATTTAAAATCTGTGGTGTCAAAACTGGTAAATGGAGGAAACCCATATGAACAATATGTTGCAAAATAAGAAATATAAAAACAAGAATGTCTTCAAAATTAATAAACCTCAAATGAGTTTATATGTATATATATGATATGATGGTATATTTTAATATACATATTTATCCCTCAGTGGAGGAAAAAATATAAAAATATTCCCTAAATATCTCATTTTTTATCATTTATAGCAACTTGTTTCAAACTATTGAAATAAATTCAAATGTATGCATACATTTTTATATTTGCTTCACTTTTAGTTCTATAATCTGAATATTGTCTAGTGACACATTGAACAAATATAAATACTCAGCATTTCTAATTAACAGCAATATTATACAGAAAGTGAGAAAAGTAAAACATTAGGAAAAAATGTAATTTCCTTTAAGGAAAAAAGAGTAAATGTATTATGTAGAAGCTGGGGTAAAGGAAATTATTAAGTGTGGTGCAAGATGGAGTCTGCAAAAATATATTTTATCAAGCAGAAGATGGAAATTTCAGACTTTCTTGAACATTTAAGGGTGTTGTGGACAAAACCAACAGGGAACATTTCTTCATTTTCTACAAGACTGGCACCAGATTTCAAATACATCAAAAAGAAGTTTGTTTACCAGGCATATTTGCACTGTGGAACTTTCTGCTACAGGTAGGTATGGTTGCCAAAAGACTATATGAACTTTGAACTTCCTGGAAGGCTTTTTAAGAATTTTGTACAAAAAGACACTTTATCTGATCCTGTCAGTACCTAAACTGAAGTTTCTGAAAAATTACAGATAAGCAGGAACAATTATTATTTGTTTGACTTTTATATAGTTTGGCCACACATAAACTATTGGTCTCTAGAGCCAAGCTAATGAACTAAGTACATCCCTTAAGGCCACTTTTATTTTGTAGTATTTCTGAGAGGAGATAAATAATTACATTGTGTTTACATTTGAAGAAGGACACACAGAATAATTGTTTTTGCATTTGCAATTTCACATCTCCCAAAAGAATGTCAAGATCTCCTAATATGCTTAAAAATGTATTCCAATTTGCAAATATAACCTACAGAGCATGATTCTGATATAAAAAACAACAAAATAACAAATAATAATTACAATACATCTTTCATAATTAGGAATAGGTATTAGGTACTCACATTGATTCATATAGGTAGTTGTAGTGTGTTGTCTAAAACTTATTAACACTAATTCAAAAATTTTGACAGACAATGAAAAGTCAAGACTCAATTTACCAGAAAGTCTGTAAGATATCACACAGATATTAATAATTATTATGTAAGCCAATGACACTTTCATTTGAGAAGTCTGGCAAGACTTAGGGCAAATTTCAAATTCCTTCAAGTCTAAACTATAAAACTCCAGAGAAAAAGGGAAAAGAAGATAATTTAATTTAATAAAAAACTAATATTTTAGAAAATCAATACAATATCCTTATTTCCTCTTATTGAACCAATATTGATATAACTGTTGATTCATAACTGCTATTGTGAGATCATTATTCTTAAGTTCATGGCAAAAATAATTCAAAATGTTCCAAAGGTACTCTAGAAGGTACACAGAGAAGGCAGATAGTAATAGATGAAAAAATAAAGAGGGAAAAAATAAAGTAATCTATTATGTCTGGTGCATAAATCAAAAATTGAGAAAAGAATGATCTGTCACAGCAGAAATTATCTCTAGGGAAAAAATACAGCCCTGTAATTTTCTTTTTGCCAAAAATTATAGTTGTGACAGGCTCCTGAAATTGCTGACTAAACAGTAAAAATGTCACTATAGAAATATAGTTTCTTAATACCAATTCTGAAAAATAAAGCCTGAAATACTAAGCATAAAAACTACTTTTGCAAATCTGAAAGAACTGCTAAGTGAACTTGTAGAAGAAGTTAGTTGAATATGCTACAATGAATGAAGAACAAATCAAATGAGGCAAAAGTATTCTTCAGATCTGGCTGAGAACCAGTGGAAAAAAGAACAAGACTGTTTCAGCAAATTCAATAAGTGATCCCAGGAGACAGGAGGGAAAGTTCTTCACCACTGATGTTACGTTGCCCCAACTGAGGAACAGCAGACATTGGTTACCCCTTTAGCCCTACCCCTTGTCTTGGGTTGAAAGATGTAACCAAAATGAGTATGTATTCTATTTACGAACTGTTGAAATCAGTTGGGGAGGTGTTTTTCTTTTTTTCTAACTCCAGGAGGGAGGGGGAGGTATTAATGGCCCAGCTGTTAAAACCAGGTGGGACAGTGTTCTTTACCTCTTCTAGGATACATCCTCCCTCTAGGGGGATATCTGCTGTTAATGGGCCATTGAGGCTCACTGCATGACTGATAAAATTACATCAGCCCATTGTGAGATGCTCCACCCAGCAGGAGGAGCCAAGCATTCCCACCTGCATAAAACCTGAGTGTCAGAAACACCAAGCCAGCTGGTGTTTTCCACTGGTCTCTAGACAAAGACTGGCCCCATTTCATCACTACTGGATCCTTGGAAGGAAACTACACCCCTCTATAGGACCATCTCTGCTCCAACAGAACCATATTTGTCACTCCAAGAGGACTTAACTGGACTGCTACCAACACCCTGACCCTCTCTCAGTGGTTTTAATTTGTTTGTGTTTTGTACTACTATGTTTTTATTTTTAATATTCCGAGTAACTCCCACAACTTTTGCCCAAAAGCCCCTTAATTTCAAATTTATAATAAGTCAGAAGGAGGAGGTTTGCATTCTCCCTCTCAAGGGAGGCTCTGGCTTTTCCCTGGCCGATACCTGTCTTTCCAAACTAAGACATCCCTTTTTTCCCTCAGAATATTAGTACTACAGAGCTGAAAACACATAAGGGCAGTGACAGATTTAGCAGAACTCCAGAGAAAATGCTGTATTATTACAAAGATTCTTTTTTTTTTCAGTAGCAGCATTTAAAAACTTGTTTTCTGTAATAAGTAGGCAGGAAATATTTTTTTTTCATTAGGCAGTTCACATTTGGGTTACAGTAACATTACACTCTTGGCTGTGATACCAAGTGTCAATTCCTTCTGTACATAATAAAATTTGCAACAAGCTTCAAAGAAACCAGCATTTACTTCTCCGATAACATTGTCACACCACTAGATCAAGTAAGGCTCTGAAATACCGGCTGAAAACAGTGGCACATGCTGTTTCAATGTCAACTGCAACAAGGAAGTCTCTGTTGGATAATGTAGGGTAATGATGCCAAAATCCTCCTGAAAACTAGTGCACGGAAAACAGTATTGAAAGCCAAAAGAAGCAAGTGCTTTGTCCAGAACATTATGACTTACCACTCCATTCCTAAGTTACAATGAGAATAAAACCTTAATAACCTTCGTGGAGATAAGACTACAGATATACAAAACTACAGCAAGCAATCCATAATTATTCACCAGGGTACTGAGTAGAACTAATAAGCTTTTCCTCCATTATGACATAAAAATGAAGAGAGGGAGAGAGAATGGGAATAAAACTCAACCAGAGACATGGCTACAGATCAGACTTGGGACATGGATCAGTCTGATTTGGATCTGAAAAATATGGCTCATCAATGAAGTATAATTTGAGTATACTGTCACTTAAAATAGGATTAGTGAACATATAAGGCACAACTCCATCAGTTACAATTTGTATGAAAAAATTAAGTTCATCAAATTAGAAAAAAATAGGTTGAAAGAGATGTAGTACAACTCCCATGCAAAGCAGGGCCATTTTTATTAGGTTACTTAGGCCTTTGTACAGTCCAGTTATGATTGTGAAGGATTCTGATGAGATCATCTAAGGGCGAGAAGTTCCCCCATCCTGCAGTCACCAGAGCAGTAGTTTTCCTGGAAAAATGCCCTTTTGTGATTTTTTTCCTTGCATCTCACATTGCCATGACTCTATGATTGAGGCTGATATTCTAGCTCACTTTCTCTCCATGTCCAGTTTATCCACTGATTGTTCCTCCATGTCTTCTCAGGTCTTTACTGCCAATGAAGTGACATTTAATGTCTCTATAAAAACTTACAGCATGTGAATCATGTGCCCTGGACTTCTGTATCTTTGGATAACTGCTCAGTATGGAGGTCATCACGAATCACCTGCAGCATGGCTAATTGCTTCAGGTACTGGATTACCTCTCCTCATGGTGGTCCATTTGCCTGAATGGATTGTAACATCTTCCTAGAAGCTGTTTCAGAAGATATCTTTTCCTCATGCCTGGAGGGAGTCACCTTCTGAGGCTGAGGGCTTGTGCCCCATTTTCAATTAGTTTGTCAATGCCCCCTTCCCTATTAAGGGATCCTAGGCGCTGGACTTTTCCCTCTAATTCCACATTACTGACCCTGTTGACCCAGCATTGGCACAGCCACGGTGACATTTTGCATGGTTACTGGCTTGTTTATGAGTTCTTCCTCTTCCTCCTCCTCATGTGATGGTCTTTTGGAGTAGCTCTCTTCATCCACTTCCTCCTCCTTTTCCTTCTCACTAGGAGTTTCTTTCCTCAAGAACAAGCTGATGTTTTCATCCAATATTTCTGTTTGTGTGTAGAGGGGACTGATCCCAGCACAGATTGCTCCTCTGGTTCACTTGCAAGGCCTATCACAGCAGCTGGAGTAGCCAGAGTTCCTGATGTTTTGTTGTCAGATGCAGAGACCTCTTCCACTTGAGGATAGTGAATTATGTTGAATAGGGCTTGGTAGGCCTGGCCCAGGTGCCAGCACTTTGCAATGATTCACGTCTCTCTAGAATTGCTGGTGTGACAAGATATTTTCCTCAAATATTTAAGTAGTTTTTCAGCATTCTACTCTTGTTCAGGGCTGAACAACCAAAACATTGGAGATGTGCCCACTGTCCTTGGTACTGGCCCACACCTTCCCATGCACCCTGTAACTTGTAACAATCCAGCTTCTGGGCAGATCTCTGGGCAGTATTCCTAAAGAATTGTTTAACCTCAAACAAAACTTGAAACATATGCAGGAGACATAACAATATAGACACGCTGGTTTGAACATCTCAAGGATATTCAAAATTCTCAAGAGCTATAGAAATTAGCCTGGAGGAGAATGTAAAAGTGAAGAGGAAATGAAAGGTGAAGTAGTGAGGCAAGTGTCCATCCTTATCTGCCCCATAGATTGGCTTTCTGAGGAGAAAAGATAAAAGGTTGTGATTGTTAATAGTTTTCAAGAGGTGTTTCCCTAAAATTACAGATATGACAAAAATACTGAGCAAAAATACCAGATTAGTCTCACAAACAGGAATTGTTTTGTCATATGTTTTGTCATATCTTGAGCCAGTGTTACACAGTACATCAAAATTCTTAATCCAGCCCCCAGAGGTAGCAAAAGAAGAACATACAGAGAAAGTAAGTTGTTACATAACCCAATTCTCAGAACCAGCACAACAACTCTGACTCCAAATAAATCAACATTGTGACCAGTGATTATTAAATTAACATAATGGATGATTAAAACAAATTTGTTTTAACACACTCTGGTCAGACCTGCAGTCAACTCGCCAAAAAGGACTGTTAAGTTTTAGCCCCAGTCAGAAACCTAAGGACCACACAACTGCTCACTCAGTGGGATCCACAGTGGTATGGGGTCAGAACTGGAGAGGTTAAATTGAGATAATTTATATATTGAATTAAGAATGGTTTAATAGTTGAAATAAAATGTAATAACAATAACAACAGAAACAATCATAAATTGTAATGGAAATGAAATTTAAAAAAAAGAGACAGACATAAAGCCCTACAAAAAACAAGTTAGGTAAATGAAAAGCACTTGCTCGTGACCAACTGACTGATGCCCAGCCAGCACCTAAGTAGGCTCCCCCAGGCCAGAATATCATGTTGGAAAGTTGGGGTCAGCTGTTGTGGCTGTGGTCCCTCCCAGCTTCTTCTGCTTCCCCAGACTCCTCACCAGTAAAGCAGCATGAGAAGCTAAGTCCTTGACTTAGTCTCCAAACAACATGTTTTACACATTATTCTCATCCTAAATCCAAACTACAGCACTATACCAGCTGCCAGGAAGAAAAATAACTCAGCTAAAACCAGAATGCTTTGTTCAGGGCTTCTGTCAATCTGATTCTATAACCTCCTAAGGCCCTTTGAGTGGCACTGACATATCCTTCCAAACTGATGTTGTCCACAAATTTGGTCTGTCCCATCAAACAGGTCGTTAACAAAGAGAATACTGGTTACTTTACTAATCACAATCAATACTAGCCAAGAATCTCAGCTCAGCAGTCAAGCTGATTTTCCACCCATGTTATTTGTAGAATTATAAGAACAGAACCATAGAATCATTT
>VWYE01029110.1:0-95362 GCA_013398995.1 Alaudala cheleensis
CCTCCCTCCCTCCTTCCCTCCGCAGGGGGAGCGCGCAGCATCCAGGGAAGGCGCGGAGCCCCGCGGCCGCCGGGCGGAGCCCGCCGGGGTCCCGCTGGAGCCGCGCTGCCCCGGCCCCACCGCCAGCGCTGCCGGCTCCCACCGCAGACATTCAAAGGAAAAAGAAATACAAAACAACACGGGAAAAAAAAAAAAACCAAACAAAAAACACCCTACTAAAAATAACGGCAAAAATCGGAGCGTCCCGGAGCCGAGACTCGGTAGATGTGGCCCGCGGAGCCTCCGCGGGTGGCGAGTTTGGCCCCGCGCCGGGAGCGGCTCCGGGCGGGCGCATCCCGGGAATGTTCGCTGCCGGCGGAGCGGGAGCGGCAGCGCCGCGCTCCCGGCCGCAATTAACCGGGTTTCGGCAAAAGGAGCGGGCCGGGCCCTACCTTCTGCTCCGCGAATGAAGAGCGAACGTGATCTGTTGTGATTCCCAGAAAATTATCAGGAGACTCTTGTTCTGGCTTGGTGGTACCGCTTAGTCGCGTTTTTCAACGCTTGCCAAAGACGCTTATATAGGCAAAAATCTGGCACTGGCCCGTACGTGCAAAATTGTGACCTTGTAAACTGGCACAACAGGCCTGGCTGAATCCTGCAGGGGACACCTGCATCATCTTGGATCCAGCTTTTTTCTCTACTTCGCCGCCTCAAACCTGGAACTCCCAATCTGCTAAAAGGAGCAGCTGCTTCAATTTCATCGTAAATTTCTGTCCTACCCAGTGTGTCTATATTCAGTAGCACAGAAAACCTCCAGCGCCTGGAATTTGCTAGATTGTGTAATTTCTTGGCTCTGAGCTCTCAAGTTTCACTATTAAACTACACAAAACTTTATGATGCTTTTCATAGACCAGAGCAATCCAACCTTAAGCATGCTCCTGTACTTGAGCAATGCAAAGTAGATTTCATATTCCTGAAACCAGCACATTTGTATCATCACAGCTCTCATTTCAGCTGACAAAAAAAGCCTTTTTGAAGTGTTCTCATTCAGCTAAGAAAATGGGTTTGTGCAGTACATGAGTTTGTAAAGACTTTAGTGATAACATAAGCAAAATCTATCCAATTATTTTTTTCACTTAGACTTAAGAGTTTTATCTTTTAGATAGATAGCAAACGTGACAGTCCTCTTACATCCAGTGAATACATATCCAGCTCACTGAGATTTTCAGAGCAGCTGAGGAGTTTAGCCATGTATTGGTGATAAAAGGAAAGAAGAAATGAATATTTTTTGTCTAAATCCCTTAAGCCGCTTTGAAAATCTCAATTAAGAGCTGATGAGCTTAAAATACATCTCTGGGATTGTCCATACATGTTTGACAGATATCACTGTCAAACTTCACAAAGGGTGGCTGCAGTTAGGTGAAAATACCAGACTTGAATGACCATGGTTTCACTTCAAATGCAAAATATTGAGAAAAGATTTTTTAGATGTAAATATTTGGCTGTCTTTATGTTCAATTTATAAGTTTAGATCCGGGTGGAAAAAAACAAGTCCTATTTATACTTGGAGCCCTGATGTCTTTGCTCTTTGTTGAGATTTATTAGATTCTTTAGCTTTTAGTAATCATAGAGGTGCAATTTTTCACTCTGACTTCAGTAGACCCAGAGTGTCCATTCCTGTGCCAGTGTGCAGGTTTTCTATAGTAGCTGAATGTTTCTAAGGCACTTGAAAACATCTTATTTCTTACTGTTTTTTTATTGTTATTGTTGTTTTAAGTCTGAGGCTCTTGTATTTTTCTCAGGGGGAAAGCTGGGGGAAATTTGTCAATGCCAGTGTGTAGCAATATCTCCTTTTTCTAAATCTAAGCATATGCATCGTGATTTAAATTCCTCCTACAGGATATGAAAATCACACCTAAGGTAGATGAGCTGTTAATTTAGCAATGGTTATTCATGCTCTGTTACTTGTGAGTGAGGGACAAACATTGGTAGAATTTGTCAAGATCCAAACACTAGAGATTAATAGTGCAGTGTATTACAGGCATTTTTCCTAATGCATCTGAAGCAGGTGCGTTCGTTGCACAATTTGTTGATGCCATGCCATATTGATGTCACATTTTGGCAGGATTTGAGTGATCCAGTAAAGCCAGACAGATCCAGCTTTTGCCTTTTTCCTTACCAGGGGCTAAATCTCTTGTCCCTGGCCGGGGGGAAAGCTGGCAGAGCAGCAGCCTGTGCTGAGCAGAGGTGGAGGGAGATGTGTGCAGAGGGGCTGGCAGGGGCTCCTGCTTGAGCAGCTGTCCTTCAAATATGGTTCAGCCCCAGCCACACTCACAAGTGCTCTGCTCCCACAGGTGCAAACTCTGCCTTTGCTCTTGCTCTTCACAAGAAGAAGCTTCAGCGAGATTGTTTCTCTCTCCACCCAGTCCTACTCTGGATTCTGATCTTTATTGCTCAGTTATACTGCAATTTGAAAAATCCAGTGCTGGGTGGCACAGAAAGCATTAATGTATAATTCTGTACCATACATATAAAGGCAAGTTCTTTACAGCTCAAAAACAGGTGAGTGCCAGGATCCATGATCTTCTCTGACTCTGCTCTGTTTATGAATGTGAAAATCTGTATTATCTGTTACAGATAACCACACAAGGTTCACTTGCTTAAAATGCTTTGAAAACATTTTTCTTTTGTGGTCCCTTTTGGTCTGTCTCTGCATTAATGTTTGAACCAGTGTTGTCTGTGTGCTATGATCTCTCTAAGCTTTGTTGTCTGTTATGGCAAAAATGGAAAAAAAAGCATGGTAGAAAATATGAAAGTCATAATGTTTGTTAAGAAAAAGAAAAGTCACCATATGGCTCAACAGATTTTAATTAATATTAAATTGCCAGGGAAAATGTGAAGGAAGTGAAATAAAATCCTTTATTTTACAAATAAATGCTCAGATTTTGTTTTTGAATACATTGCTGGGGCAACTAGGACTATTGAAAAGACAGTAATGAGAGTGCAGGGGCATTCTCAGAAATACAAAGTGCACAAGATGATTTTAGAGAAGCTGGCAGCTACCTAGGTACTGTCAAAATCCTGACACTTAACTACCCCTGAGAGGTGGTAGATATTTTATTCCCTTAAACCTTACTGACATTTATGTCATCCTGTAAACTTTAAAAAATACTATTAGGTCACTGACTGTGAAACTGCACAAGGCCATTCATATAGATTCCATGTTAACAGCACTTATTTTATCATCCTTCATTAACACAGTGATTTGGAAGGGCAGGGTCTGTGATTTCCATGCCAAGAAACCCCATGGCAAGGGAGAGTCACGGTTTTTATTGGAAAAATCTGGCACTGATAAACAGGCCTGCACACTTCATGTAGAAAAGTGAAAATATCCTCGATGTGTTGTGTGCAAAGAGGTGTTCAGTGGAAGGGTTTTAAATGCAAAATGAGGGGGGTGAGTTTGTGGCACTGGACACTTGGAGGGGCCACTTTGGGGAACTTGTGCCTCTGGAGCCCAGCAGGTTTCTGTATCCATGACTCAAGGGAGCTGCTGGGATCTCTCTGAACCTCTGGGTGTTTCTCATGTGTGACAACAGATTGTGTTGCCAGCATCCAACAATAGCACATGTTTGGTCATAAAGACACAGATTTCCTGCTTTGTTCAATAGCAGATAAATGTTTTGGTGCATATACCTTGTATAAATCATCAGTCTATTAGCTCATGTAACCATGGAGATAAGTAATTTGCATACATGGAAACTTTGAGTTCATTTATGCCTAGTGCCTATATTTTGTTGAGAAATAGATCTTTACGAACATTATCTTTAATAAATATTTTTAATGCTGCTTTTTGCTAACTGAGAATAATTGGCCTAATTTGTGAAAACATGGAGCTGATTAAAAATTAACTACTGAAAATAACACAGCTTATTCTTAGACTCAAGTGAGGTTGCAAAAAACTATCAAAATTAATATATTAATAGTGTTAAACTTTATCACTAACATACAATTAGGATTTGTAATATTGTTAGTTCTGACAGATTCTAATTACACTCCATACTTTGTTTTCTAGTGGCAGTTTTGAGGTATGAAAGATACAACCACACATTAGTGAAAGTGCTAATTACATTATGTGTATTTACACATTCTTTTCCTATGCTAATGTGTTTATATATTCTTAGGGAATATGTATAAAGAAGGTTTTTGAGATTCTTTACATGCTTTAATGAATAATAAATTTGAACAAGACAATCCAAAATTAATTTTAGAAAGCTGAAAGTTTTGCTAATAATGCATTTATAATGTTTAATTAAAAAGACTCCATGTAGAAACCACCAGCCACAGTAACAAGTGGCAATTAGATTGTAGATAGTTTGAGTAGAATACTAACAGTATAATTCTTCATTATGCTGGAGTCACTCCAGTTTTACTCACCTGTAGCTCTGTATCTGTTAGTAAATACCAGCCTAGAGCCTGTCAGCAGAATGAAGAATAGTATCACATTACTACAGATTGCTACCAGCGTGATTACAAACTCCCAGTCCTGTTTCAGCTGGAGTTCCTGTTGTTGTGGCCCTGTTTCATGTGTGGCATGTCCCTTGTTGCCCCAGTTTGGTGAGTGCTGTGAGTGGTACAGGGGGAGCAGCCCAGCTCTGTCCTGGGCAGCTCTCATGCTGCTGGTGGCACGTGTTGGAGGAGGGTGACAACTTCACAGAATCACAGAGCATTTCTGCTTGGAAGGGACCTCTGGAGGTTTTCCAGTCCCAGCCCCTGCCAAGGCAGGGTCACCCGAAGCAGGTAGCACAGGAACATGTCCAGGAGGCTTTGGGATGTCTCCAGAGAGGGAGGCTCAGTGCCCTCCTTGTGCAGCCTATCCCAGTGCTTTGCACCCTCAATGTGAAGGTAAAAGTTCTTGTGGTTCAGTTTATACTTAGTCTGTACTCTCCTCCCATGTCTGAAACAAGTGCTGGGGAGAAATTGTGACTGCCTTGGGAAAGGTGAGCTCTGAGTGAGTTTGCACTGAGTTTCCCACTGGTGATGAGCTCAGCAGGGGCTGGAGCTGCAATGTGCAGGCACTGAGAGAGGATGTGAGCTGTGGTCATAGAGTAACACATCATCCACATCAAATCAGCAGATCATAAGAACAGGAAATTGCCTCCCAGTAGGTCTGTCCTGCCTTTACCCTGCCTGGTTGTGTTTCTCAGCACCATAGTTACTGTTGTTTGTCCAGCCACACAGTCAGTTCCTAGCACAGGAGGTTTCCTTTGTTAGCAGAGGAGCTGGTTTGGATGTGTAGTGACGACGTTCTCCACACAAAAATGCCTCACACAGAAAGGATCAGCTCCCTGTGCAGACAGAGTAAAGAGGAGGAAGCATGTCTTTCCACTCTCACCTGATTGCAGATCCCAAGAAAGCTGCATGTCAATGGCCAAATGGCCATTGCTCTGAAGCTTTCCTGAGTTTGAATCCCTGTGTACATTTGAGGAAGTCAACACAAACCTTTCAGTGACTCCATTGGAACAGAGTGCATGGATAGGGGCCTCATCCACACAAGGGCTGCAGACTTGTAACTCAATCATTCCTCATTTATGAAGTAGGGAAAGGTTTCATGGAAAATTTAGAGCCTCCAGGGATGGTCCAAGTTGCTGATGTGTGTGCTGGATGGGTGACAGTATCCAGCCTGGCTGTGATTTACAGCCAGCTTTGGTATGTCTGCACTGCATTGCCATTACATCAGTGAGTGCAATGTAAACACATCCATTTACCCTAAATTAGGAAAAATTGCTTAGATAGGAAACTTGCTTATAAAGTTCATTAAAGTCTGGCTTAAATGGTTGAGTATTGCTAAAAATGTTTCTGCTGTACTAGTGTCCAAAACAGGCTGGCCCTGAAATGAAAGGAAGATTTAAAAGCATTTTCTTCTGATCAGTTTTTTCTTGAGTACAAAAATCCTCTCCAGATCTCAGCGAAAATTTGTCTCTTTAATTAGATTTTATCCACTAGTGATTGCTGATGATATAGATGAGACAGAGTCTTCTTGCTATATTAACTGCTTTTCTGTTTGTTGTACTTAACAAAACTTCAGAAATTATTGGATTCAGCAGAACATCCATTTAGAGCAACTCCACATGGTTACTGACATAAGGGACTTCCTGGCAGCAAAAGGTTTAATGTTGCCATATAAATTCAGGGTAGGCAGCATGAAAAAAGATATGAGAGTACTTTGTTCCTCAGATCCTGTTCAATATGAAAGAAAGAAATATTTTTATTGAAGTAGGAATATTCTTACTCACTGGAGAGGTACTGCAACACAGAGGAGTTAGAAAACCTAAATACCTGGGTCTTAAGAATTGTCTTTAAACTACAGATCTTGAGGCATTTTGGGAGTAAGTGCTGTTATCAGCATTTTGTGCTGGTAGAGAAAGATTGGGAAGTTCCATCAGTGACTGAGGAGGTTGTTAAACAGCTCAAAAAGTTGAGACATTTTATGATCAGCCGTTCCCAAAACATTCATCAGGGAGTATTCAAGGAACTGCTTAAGGATGTCTCTGGACTGTTAATGTTGGTTTTTATTAATTGATACAGCACTGGGAAGGCAAATACTCTGCCAGAATTTTAAATGGGATGGCTTCATAATTACAGGCCTTTCAGCCTGGTGCCAATCTCTGGCAAAATAATGGAAGACTGATATGGGATATTATTAGCAAAATAATCAGGAATAATGTAATATATGGCAGTACTTATTGGTTTATGGAAAATATATCTTGTTGGACTAACTCAATAACTTTCTTCTGATATATGAGGTTTGGTTGATGAATGTTCTGGTGCTGATGTAATGGACTTTCTTGGGGCATTTGTCATGGTACCACACAACCTTTGATTAAGGAATGAGAATAATGCAAATTCAACTGGGCAACATATTAAAAGACCTAAAACTGCTTATCTGATAGTCTTAATATGCAAAGTGGGAATTAATATCTAATAGGCTCCCTTAGGGATTTTTGGGTCATGCTCTGTTTCTCATTTCTTTTAAAGATTGGGAAATTATTTTAAAAATAATTAATGGCTTTTTTTTTTTTTTCTGTAGATAGAATAAATTTTGGGCTGTTGGAAATAAATTTAGTGTATGAAGTGATTAATAAATCATATATACTTCAGTAAAACCAAAGGTAAACCCCTGTCCCTTGAAGGACAAGGAACTGGACTTTGATGATCTTTATGGATCCTTTCCAACTCAGGCTATCATATGGATCTGTGATTCTAAATTGCATTTGCAGGATGAATGACTGACCTGAGAAACAATAACTGAATGGTATGTGGGAGATCATGACACGTAATTGGGGGATTGTAGGGTTTTACTGACACACCAAAGGCCTAAAAGTGGCCTGAAAAGAGCCTTTTAGCAATTCTGCTGGTGCTGTCCTGTGTCAGTAGTGATGTGATAATTTCACCAACAGCAGAGTCCATGGGAAGATACAGATTCATGTGTCAGAAAGGAATAAGGAGTTGGTGAAGGCTTAGAGAATGATTAATGGACAGGACATTCTGTACAGCAAGGTACTCAAGGACTTGAACCCATTTAGATTAAGCAGAGGTAGTTTGTCCCAGCCTGTGTCTATAAAAGGCACAGAAGATGAGGCTGGAAAACTTTGACATAGCAGTTATAAGGAAATAAAATGGTGTAAAGTTGGAAGTTAGGCAGAGGTAGACTCTGGGTACACATTTCTGTAATAATGGCAATAAAACATTAAAATTGTTTTTAAAGGATCGCTGTGGGCTCTTCTACTTGGAGTTTTTAAAATCCAGATTCCTTGGGTTTTGTTTTTTTATGAAAAAATATAGAATTTCAATTTCTGGAAAATTCAAGTAGGACTTGATTTAGACTGAACCTGTAGTTGTGTTATGGGAACATTGTGTCATGTTATTGATCATTGTGTTATTGATCATTGTGGTATTGGTCATTGTTAGAACTGTTTTTATCATTTCTAAACTGATTTACTTGAGACTCCCCGGTGGGACACAGACAGGATAATACCTGTTCCTACTGATTCCCAGCCTAGGGTGCTATCCTCTAAACCATACAGCTTCCTACTAATTAAGATAAAGGCTGGAATTGATTAAATATATGTTTTTTTACACATGCATGTATGTGGGGGAGTGGTGCTTCCACGCTCAGCATGGGAGGTTAAAGGGGGCTCTTTCCCCATCTGTTCTCATTGCCCAGGAACATTCTCAGGCTGTGCTTTGTGCTGGGTGAATGCAGCACCTTGGACACCCCACCCAGGGCCAAGCTGCACCTCAGTCTGTGCCTCTGGATAGCTGATGTCACTCTGGGAAGGCTCTTCTTGGAAGCCAGGGCTGATGTCCCACATACACCCCAGATGAACAATGTGCTTTCCTCAGTTCCCTTGGAGCCATCAAAGCTTTTTTCATTACAATTTTTGGCTTTCCTCTGCTGTACTGGCTCCCAAGTCATTACTTTCCACTGCTGAGCAGGAAGTTTGTGTTTCAGATGCTCCTTTTTCATAATAATGCATGTTCAATTTCAACCCCTGACAATATTTTTTATTAGTGATGGGTCTTTCTCGTTTTGTTTTTTTTTTTTTTTCTGAAATGGCTGTGTTGGTTAAATAGTTCCTATCACACAGATCAGGAATTGTTTGCTGACAGACAGAAAAGGTTTACTGCCTAAAGGGGAGGATATAAGGGGAGACTCTTTTGAGACCTGTTTTTGTGGGATCCTGATCCCACCAGCTCAGAAAGCCAAATCCTCATGTCCCTGCTCAGCTGCTTGAATATGAGAGGTGCNTAGAGATATTCATTTTAACTACTGAGAGAGGAAAAAAGGCATCTTTTTTTTGGCTGCTAACAAAATAGTATCTTAACACATTGGGATGTGTAAATGGTAGCAGACAAAATTTGACTGGAGTTCTTTGACAAAGAGAGAATGAAAAGCTCACTCTGGGTTTTAAAGTTCTTTAAAGAATGCACATCAACAGCAATCAGGTCTAACAGGCTGAGGTANGGTTCTAGGCATATTCATAACAGAGATATTCATTTTAACTACAGAGAGGGGGGAAAAAAGCATCTTTTTTTCAGTTGCTAACAAAATAGTATCTAAACATATTGGGATGTGTAGATGGTAGCAGACAAAATTTGACTGGAGTTCTTTGACAAAGAGAGAATGAAAAGCTCACTCTGGGTTTTAAAGTTCTTTAAAGAATGCACATCAACAGCAATCAGGTCTAACAGGCTGAGGTAGGGTGAGAATAATCATCTGCATCTTATGCTTATGTGAGAAATACCTCTGTAAAACAAGTGATTAAAGTGCAGCACTGGGCTCTGAAGTCTGTCTTTTGAAAAACTGATTCTTTGAAAGCTGCCTTCTAGTTTGTCAGTGTCAGGGAAACCGGTTTTATTTTAGGAATTCTTTCATGTCTGTATGATAATAGAAGACTCCAGAGCAGGGGAAATATTTTTACTTTGGCTTTGGTCCAGTTTGACTACCTGCACTACCTGCCCTGATCGTGGAGAACAGAATAAAAACTCCACTGGACTAAGAAGAGGTTATTTTCAAAGCAAACATGACTGATACAATAACACCAGACTCAGAGAAAGATGTAAGATTTGCTCTTACAGATCTCTTGGTGCTTTTGTAAATCTAATCCCAAAAATAAGCCCTTCTCATTACAACCAGCTATGTAAGAGAGATTCTGCACAGCTGTGCAACTGAATAAAGATAAAAATAAAGCTTTACAAGACAGTTGTTACAAGATTTAATTGTTCACTTTTTGTTTACTTTTAAAGTGAATGTTTGATTCTCAGTTACCATGAATTTTCATAATTTTCAAAAAGAAGCATTTCCTCACTGTGTCAGGGATGTTACCTGGTCATGTAAACTGTGGGCTTAGACCAGGAATGTACCTAAACTTTCTCAGCACTGCTTCTCTTTAAACTTGTCCCTAGCACAGCCTCCCCACTGCTGCTTTCTCAGCTGCAGTCTGGGGCAGAGGTGTGTGCATGGCATCAGCTGCACGTGTCCCAGGGCCAGCAGGGAGTTATAAACTCTGACAAAAAGCTGTTACTGACAGCTCATCTTAATGGGGGATTTCAGATTCACAAAGTAGCACGAGCAGATGTGATCAGGAAAGAAAACAGTGACTAACAGATACAAACCACAGAACTAAAGCTATAAATACAAACAAATCATTGTGTTGTGCTCACTTTCACCATGACAGACAACCTTTCACTACAACAATACATACACAGCAATAAAAGCTGGAAAATCCTGGAGCAGATCCTCAGCAGGGATAAATTCTCCCAGCTCCATGACAACAGCATTGTGATAATTTATACCTGACAAAGGCCTGCTCTTTACAGAACAACTCCACCACTTTCAGAGTGAAATTCATCTTTTTGCAGAGAGGTATTTACCTTCCCTGGTGTGGGCTTAGCAAGTAAATCCTGTGTGAGGGGTTGGAAGGCAAATAGGTCTTGTGCTGCTTTGCTGCATCGCAGTGTTTCACCTGCTGTGTTGTTGCATTGTTCAGAGGAATGATTTGGCCTCCAAAGAATTCCTAATAGGAAAGGCTTTGCTAACTAATGTGAAAGTCAGCTGGTGTCCCTTGAGATGCTCTAATTAAGATACGGCAGATGTTGAAACTTTTCTTCAGAAGGTACTAGTGATTAAGATATCATGTGTGGTAGACATATGCATTTGCTTAGATACAAGGGAGAAAATAGGGATTATGTGAGATCTCTGTTTCATGAGACAAGGAGGAAGATGCAGTGTGTGCTGGGAGACTTGTTTAGACAAGCTCATGGCTAAAGAATTAGCTTGGGCAGTGTGTGCCTGATTAAGAGCAAAAGCGTTGCTGATGTGTGGAAGCAGGAGGGTATGTAGAGAATTTGTACTTTGGCAAAAGAACTGCTTGGTAGGTCCAAGGAGGAGACAACAGCTTAATTTTTTTAATGCATTCCCCTTTACTCACTTTATTTGGATTACTGCATATCGTCCTGCTTTGCTCTGTTACCAAACGAATAGATGGAGGCACTTTGGAGAAAAGTTTGGGTCTTTCCCTGCTTTGGAAGCTCTCAAATCTCTTGTACTTCTCTGGAGAATGGAGTGATTTCATCTGAATTTTTGCTTTCTTTCCTGTATTCCTGCTTGTCTGCTCCTTCCTTTTGCTAAAGATACCTTGCCTAGTGTGTATCTATTCCTTGTGACAGGGTGTTTCTTTCTGATGTGCTGAAAATCCTTCCAGCAGCTGATTCTGGAATACTGATGTTCCAGTCTCAGTGCCTCTTCATAAATCAGATCAAGGAAATTGCTGCTTAAGCACTGTTTATGCAAACTTTGGTTCAGAAACTGAGTGGTGTTTCTGTTAAGGATTCAGAAAATGCACTTAGGCTGTATAATATTGAAGTCTTTGCTCCAATGATGGATAAAGAGACTTTAATGTGTTCAGTTAAAGCTTCACAATTCTTCTCGTGGTAAGAGATTGTGCCATCACCCCATGAGAGCTGTGAAGTGAGTTAATAGTGATCAAAATATCTACTGCACCTGGATCTTAGTTATATTGCATTACTGGCATGTTGGCCCTGCTGTCTTCCTTAAATTCCAGATAAAAAAAAAATTATGTTTTCTGACAGGTGACCTCCTTTTTCTCTTCTTGTCCATATTTTAGTTTCATTCACTGTATTAGCATGGTATCAAAAATTCACAACTTCAAGTGGTTCTGCTATAAGGTGCCACAATGTCCTGCTGGGGTCACCAAGCAAAGCTGACAATGAGACATGTATTGTCTTTGCTGGAGAAAAATAGGGAAAATAGGACACAATAATGTGGTTATCTAAGTCAGTGATGAGCTTTATGTAGTGCTGTGCAACTGAACAACTGATACAAACTGATATAAAGGTATCTCGAGACTCAAAACTAGATGTTTCAGAAAGATCAATTCTTTCTCTAGAGAGAAGAGCACAATTGCATCATATCTGAGAATGAATGTGGGAGGTTGGGAAATTTCCTTTCCATCTTACTCATAACACTTGCATGTCTTATAAACTTGAAGCTCCCTTTTTAAGAGGGTTTTGATGTGCCTTTAACTCCTGTTTCAGACCTCAGGAAAGGTTGGCACACCTGAAATCCCCTCTAGTTTTGGCAGCTACTCTCCTTGGTCTGAGTAAAAGAGCCAGCTCTGTTTTTCATCCTAGATGGTCGTGGCTGTAACAGCATTTACCACTGCTTTGTCTCTTTTAATGGGGAGAACTTCAAGTACGTGGGTTTTCCACATCTCAGGAGTTCAAGCTCACTGAAAACCTGACATAGAACAGGCCTGTTCTGAAATAATTCTCAGGCTTAAACAAAGAACAAGGTGTTTAGAAAGCTGGTAAAGGATTGAACTTCTGTTGTCACAGTATGAGCTGTTCATGAAACAATGTAAAAAGAAGGGAAAAGAATCAATTCTGCATGTTCATGCAATTCTTGATCGTGTTCATTGGCGTATCCGGGTATTAATGAGATGTCTCTGGCACTCAGACATGGATGGAATGAACAAGTTTAAAGAGCTCTAAGTTATATTTATAGACCTATGGTTCACATAAGCCAGATATCCAGTGTGTGCTGCTGAGTTTCACTTAAAGGAACAAAGAAATTCGATGTGATGCTCTGCAATGCAGCTTTGGGTCGTGGTCACTTTTCAAGTCCTTTATCAGTTCAGATTTCAGTGAAATCTGTAACAGCATCCAAACACACATAAGAGATGGCCACCAGATTGTGATGGAAATATCAGCTCTGCAGTGCTGAAAGGATGGAATTCATGGAAAAGGAAATGGAATAAGGCTTTATGGTAACAAATAAAGCCTGTGTTGTTGTGGGCTCATTGACCTGCAGTGGGCTGGGATGCTCTGTTACCTTCTCTGCTGGTTGTTCTGTGATGTAACATTCAAGAACATTTCAAAGCAAAAGAATTCACATCCTTTTGATCATAAATCCTGAGCTTTTCTGGGCAGAGACCTGGAACATTTGCTGTTTTGTGAGGAATGAGGAACACATGGTCCTTTGTAAATAATAAATGATAAAAATAAACCATGAGTAACCATGCTGTAAAAAGAGAGCAGCAAATGCATGGAGAAATATCAACTGCAGGATCAGGATTACCTAGTGAGCTATAATTTATTATTTGCCACTTAACTTTATAGTTTTGACTCCTAAACTTAACTACTTAATTGCTAAATCGATGGCTTCTACAAAATTGGTTTTTAAAAAAATTAAAATATGGAACTCCAGGTAGAATTTTTCAAAAACTGGAAACAATTAGAAAGAGGGCAATGAAAAAAGTACAAAACATGATAAAATACAGTTTAAACAGAAGAATAAAGTTTGAGTTCTGTCTACTTACAGCTTATCAGTAAAATTAATGAATTTTTGTGGCATGTGGAATGCTCTGATAATGTTCTGAATAGTACTGAATGTCTCTGTCATAGGACATGCATTTTTCTTCCACAGAGTAAAATTATGTTTTGAGCTGTTGTTACAGTTTGCCAAGGGTGGCATAGGGATGAGAATATGTTTAGTCAATATGTATTTTATAAATATTATTTTCAATTTTGTTTTTTTGTTTTTTTTATTAAGTTAATTAAAGTTAATTAAGAAATTAACTTTATGAAGTATTTTCTGGCAGGTCAGGCATAAGTGACAGCAGAATCATGAGAAATTTTACATGTTAAGGATGTATTCCAGTTGAAGTCATACAACTCAGGAATTGTAATGTTTTGTAGAGATAAAATTTTATCTCTAAAGTAAAACTATTTTTGTGTTTGAGGAATTTTTTGTTTTGTTTTGTTTCTTCTCAAAGAGCAGAGTTCTCTGTAGAATTGGCATCTTTTATTGCAACTTCAAAATGAAATTCAGGGGCTCCTGTCCTGTTAATATTTTATAGAACCTAACTGATCCTGCCCATGAATACCAAATACACCACTTACTTCTTTCAGTACTCACATTAACCATTTGTGTCACTCGTGCTGGTATGTAATGTATATTTTCAGGATCATATTATAATAATGTCATGACAAAAAAATATTGATTTTTTAGACAATCTCTTTCCTTTAAAAAAATCTAGCTTGCTTACCCAAGTCCAGCTCTGAGTTCCAGCCTCTGAGTGATCCCAGGAGGCACAGAGCTCCAGAGACACTGCTGTGACAGACTTTGTGTCACTTCAGTGTCTCCACTGTTTATTTCCCTGCATTTCAGGGAAATAAACAGGAACTGAACAGTGTTAATACAGCTTCTTGCTCTATCAGTGACACCTAATCTATCTGAAGTGAGCTCACATGTATCCTTTTATTATTGTTTTCTTCATCAGAAAGAAAATTCAGTTTTTATTATTCTTCTACATCCTATTGGTATTTTATATATTTATCTTCAAAGTCTGGTGACACGTGAGTTCCATGTGTAGCAAGATGTTATCTGTGGCTTTAAATCTCTGTCTATCCATCCATCCATCCATCCATCCATCCATCCATGAAAACAGAAGAGAATGTGTGAAGAGGACAATGATTGGCATTGAAAATAATTATTTTTTTGTGACAAACTTCAGCACATTATTTATAGGTAAATCTATCCCATTAAGTCTTGACAGAGGGATGTGCCAGCAGAATTTCCTGTAATTGATACCCACAAGGTGATCCATGCTGCAGGTACCCCAGAGTGCCTGATTGTTTTGAAGGCAGGGAACAGTGCTGTGATGCTCCTTTTCCTGTAGATGTTCCCTGTGCAAGTTTTGAAGCAACATCTTTAAGAATATTGCCAGCAAATTCACTGTATTTGTATGCTCATCCAAGGCCATACTAATGGGAGATAACTGCTTTGTTCCATGAGAAGCACTTCCAGGTAATGGCTTTACTCACACTGACAGGCAGTTGTGATGATCCAGAAATAATTCTCAGGACTGTAATTTTTTTTTTTTTTTAACAATTAGCTGGAGTCTGCAGAATTCCTCACTGAGGGCTGGGACCAGAAAAAGCAGAGCTGACTAATGGAGCAGTGTGTAAGAAGTGCTATAGAGGTCATCTTCCCATAGAGAACTAGAAAATGGTGTTCCACATTCTTTTAACAGCACAGCATTTCAGAAAGGAGTCGAGTATTTTTCCACCAGACTACACTTAATATTCCAGAGCATGGCTTTTTCTTCTGAGTTTGAAGTGTCTGGCTATGGGAGATATTTAGATATTTCACTGTCTCCCACCTAAACCTGGGAGCACTGAGTATACACAAACCCCTTGGCAGCTGCTGCCATCTGACAGCAGGGTGTGAGATGGTCAGAGTTAGAGATGAGCAGTGTCAGGCCCTGAAATGGGTCTGCAAAGGGATGGGGTTTGGTTTTCAGTCCAGTCTATAACTGGGTTTTCTGTTTTATTTTAACCATGTACCACAGAGACAGGGTGCAGCTCTTCTCACTGTTGGGAAATCTGTCAGGACAGACCCTGAAAGCTGAGATAGAAGGTTGCCTTGGACTGTGGGAAAGTTTCAAGGATCTGTCTGGATGTGCTGGTGGATTTTAGAGAGCTTAATGAGCAAGGATCACTGTGACAGCTATTTCAGTCATAGACAGGCTTGCCCTTTGCACCTCAGCCCCAGTGCTGTACCCAAAACAGCTATTTGCATGTTCCAGGCAGGAAACAGTTTTGAGTTTGGTGATGAGGTGAAGGGCTGTGGTTTTTGTCTGTTTTTCTGATTTTCTGCTGCAGAGGGATGAGTCCTGGTACACACGTGGCTCTAGCAGTGCCCCAGTGTCCAGCTTGGTGATAATTCCCATGCTAAGAAAATGAGCAATAAAAAACAGGCTTAAAAAAGGCAAATGAAATAAAAATTGTGTATCTTTGGGACAGTTCTAGCCAAAAGATCAAAAAATTAAATATATGGGAGCTTATCAGGGAGGGAACTTGTATTACTCTCTTTCTTATAGTGCAGGGACACAGAAATCAGATCTGAACTAGATGTTAAATTAATGAAGGTTAAAGCCAACAGTTTTAGCTGATCTAATTTTCCATTGCATAATACAGAAAAATCTCTCTTTGGGGGGTGTCTTTTGAAGGTGAGCAAGGGAAGTGGAATGAGATATGTCCCTGAGGTTTCTGAAATGTCAAACCTTGAAGGCTTCACAAACATTCCTCCAAGATGTACAATGGTATAGAGGCTCTTGCTAATAGGAAATAACAGAAGATGTGAATGAAAAGTACAAAGTTTTGTTCAGAAACGAAAAGTTAAACAATTGTTCAAACCAAAACAAAGACTAAAATTGCAGAAGAGTATATTTAATTAATGGGAAGATCCTGCTCTGTGATATGACAAGTACAAAACCAAATCTCAGTGCTAGACCTGTTGTTTCATGTAAATAGAGCAATGAGAGACAAAAGAATTCAACCATGAAAGTCAGGAAATAGAATTAGAGATGAACCAGAGTGAAAAACTGGAAGGAAACAATAGAACACAAATGAAAAGTAACACATGCTAGAAAATGTCATTTAGTAATTCCTGAATGCTGCCTACAATTATATAAGTGTAAACATACACCATTAAAGCCTGAGAGTAGTTCTTTGAAAATAACAGGAGGAGGAAGAAGCCAAGTGCAATTTTTGACTCACAGGATTCCTCTGAACCATCAGCCTGGTGCATCCATGAAACAAAGCAAAGAACAAATTGAGATGTGTCAGGCAAGAAATCTCCAGTAGGGCTGTGACAGAAATGTCATTTTATAAGGCATTAGAGAGATTTGATTTGGAAAATCAACAATTCTTATCACTTAGATTAAAAAAAAAAAAAAAAAAAAAGACTTGCAGGCCATATAGACAATTTTGTTTTCAAAAGGAGGGCAAAAGAATTGAGCTGCCAAAATGAAGATGAAGTGTTGCCATGGTTATAACTGAAGGTGCTCTGGGCTGCTGTTCATCTTGGGGTTGCAGCATTAAAGCACCATGAAAGAACTGTCCTCTACTAAACTCAGCAGCATCACCAGCCAAGCCAGAAAACATCACATACAGGGATGTGAGCTACATACAAATACACTTTGCTGGTATTTCTTTGAGTTATAGTGGACATCTATATCACTGGCTATAATTACTGTTCCCTTCTAAATCTCTGATTTGCCTTCAACCACTTATTTGATGTAATCAGTCCTTAAATAAATGCAATTTGCTTCATTAGTTTTTCATGCAACTGAATATGCACAAAATGGCTTCACACACAGACCAGAAGATGCAATAGCTCTGCATTAGGAGACTTGCCATTGACAGGACTTTAAATCTATGCAATACTCAGTAGCTCCTTTTAGTGACAAAAAGAACATGGATGAGGTTTGAAGACTTCTAAAAAGCTCATATTTTTCTGAGCATGGACAACATTTGAAAAACTGCTGCAAGTCTCCTAAACCTTCCAGTTCTTAGTTTCCTTGTCACTTAAATGGAGTTACAATTTATGACAAATTTTCTGGCTCCAGTGGGCCTTTACTTGGAATTAAACGGGTTCTGAACAATGATTAATGTTTCAAGAAAAGAAATAATTGCCAAGTATTATTAATTTAATTTCTCTACAGTATTTATAGAAGTTTTCATAATTCTGAATCAGAATCTCTTTTCATATAGAAAAAGCTTTGCAGGAGACAGAGGTAATGACATACTTCACACACATACCTTCTTAATGTATGCAAATTATTGTGTTTTTAGAAATTACACACAGCCACTGCAATCTTACAAACCCCTGCAAATTAAAATGAAAGAAAATTACTTTAAAACAGCCTTGTTCATTGAGCATTTATCTTTCTACCAGACAAGAATATAAAGTAAAAAAACTCAGAAGAGCCAGAGGCATGATCAGAACTTCTTATCACGACAAATGATCCAACTACTTATGGGATGCTAGTTCTGAAAATCAATGAATAGTGACAACATCTTTTAAGAAGATTGCAGCACTTAATATTAAAGTTTTCTTATCTGCCTAGGGACCAAATCCTGGCTTTTGGTAAAATCACTGAGAGTTCTGCTAATGCCCCTAATGAGAGCACGACCAAACCTCAAGAGCCTGATTTGAAGGCGTTTGAGCTTTCCTGAGCAGTGCTGAGAACAAGTTCAAATTAGTTGCATCACACCATGGAATAAAAATCTGTGCTGGCTTTTGTCTCTTTGTGTCTGTGCAGGCATGTATGAAGGAACGTTCAGTTCTGGAAAATATCATATTTTTTTGGTGCAAAAAGCTGACATTTTGAACAGAGAGGGGAACTGGCTCAGCAGTCAGTTAAGCTCTCATTTGACAGCCCATAGCTTTTTGCCACTTTTAGCAAAGTGCCACAGTTTATTGTTTATTTCACACAAAATTATAATTGTAGAAGCTTTCCTTTTGGTGTGGTAGATCTGATTTTATGGGAGGAAGATGTGTGTCTGGATTCTGTTCTTGTGAATTCTCTGTTTATGCATGGATAATATAATCTGAAATGCTACCAAATTCAAAGAATTAACTTTATACAGTTGTATACTTATGGCACAATGAACTACTTGCTTTATTCTCAGAAGGTTCTTTGAGAACTTTGAGAACTAATTGGAGAAAAACTTTTCCAGTGAAGACAGCATTGCTTGAAGCCATGGAGGAATCACAGAGATTTTGTGTGAACTGCTGTAGAGTGAAAACTCTGTTTAATTTGCCTGATGTTATATAAGCAAGATCTATTTTAGAAAGGCTAGAATCTTTCAGTATGCAGTACAACATATGAGAAATACAGAATGATTAAAGAGGGATCACTATTTTGTAAACAAGTTGTGAGCATCATTACAGCCTTTGCAGAAATTAAAAGGTTATATTGCTCTACAGAGTTTTAGTGAGGATGTTACATAACTGCTTAGTGCTTTCACTCTCTTTGTCAGTCTGTGTATCTCTCTTGCTGCATCTGCACAGAACTGATTGGAATATGAAGTGATTTTTCATGCTTTCTCTCTTTTATAGCCATAGCAGGGTCTCAGTAAATGGGTGCACTGGGCAGTTCAGGGGTCTGGGCTGCTCCTGGCTTGAGGACCATGAAATGGGCATGGATGTATGTAATTGGTTGGTTTGCCTGCATAAAAATGCAGGTCAGAAACTGCTCTGGTTTGTGCATCATTCTTTGTCCTCAGAGAGGCTTTTTATCATAGGTAACCTCCTCCTGAGGAGTGCCCCTCATGCATGTCTTAACCACACACCCTGAAGCAAAGAGAGCTGCCCAAGAAAGGATGGGGATCCTGGGAAATACCAAACAGCTCCAAGTTTTCCAGGATCTCCTTTACTACATGGGGAAATCCTGCAGAATTTTAGGATTGTTTTCTTTCACGAGAACAACCTCCACAGCCTACTGTGCATTCTGAAGCTGAGTATCAGGATATCTGGGTGGGGCTGGACTGCTGCAGACAGTAGATGTGTGTGTGAGGATTCAAGTTTGCTGTCACTAAAGGCAGGCTGCATTACAACCTGGCTGGTGACCCAGTGTATGGAACAACTGCTTGCCATGTACAATATGCTTGTTTCTGGAAGCTCAGTAGCCAGTGGAAATCAGGGATCAGAAACTGTCATTTTGAAAGAGCAGAGAGGAATTGAACACTACCCGAGGCTGGTTCACCTGAGGACTTTGTGCTTCCACTCCTTCAGCAGCTTAATTCCCAGTGCACCAGGCTGAAATGCCACATCCCTGCTCATGTCAGTGGGAATTATGTGTGCAGCTGTGAGAAGTCAGTGTTACAAACGTGGCTTTTCAGTGTGGGCTTCTGGGTTTTGGCGTTTTTAAACCTGATTTTGTATCCAAGGATAAAGTTGAGATTTGTTCTGCTTGAGTTTCAAAAGCAAGGAAGTAATATCCAGGGGCAAAGGCATCATAAGAAGAGCCAGGAAATTGCAGTTCCATCCTGGCTCTGTCACTGATTTGCTGCTGTGTGACTTTAGAGAAGACATCCAGCATGAGATCCAAGTGAGTGCATTCACCTGAGTCAGTGATCCCAACTCCCAGCACAGACTGAACTCGTACAGGCACTGGGTTTAGGGCATAATTCATTTCTCCCTAAGGCAGATATCTGAATGGTACTGATTTCTCACAGAAATAAAAGGGTGCTTTAGCATCAGTCCAAAGGTGTTTAAAGCTATGTGGGAGAATCACATCCCAGCTCATACAAAGTACATGACATCCATACAACATGTATGATCAGGGAAGATCAGCTTGGTTAAATCAAAGGAATTTTCAAAAGGAAAAAGAACGTTTCATTCTTGATTTTCCAGTGCTTGGCTGGTGCTGTAGCATATTTCTGTAATTAAAATTACTAACATTGCAGAAATAGTGATTTTTTTTTATTCAGAGGCAATCATTGGACACTTACATTTTTATCATCTAGGGCACTAGGCAGTCAATTTTATTAATGCACAACAGATGTAACCTGCCACCAAATTGGAATAGCTACATTTTGCACTCTTTTTGTCCAGCTAAATAAGATTTATGGGAACAGGGAATCAGATGTTTACATTATTGAATATGGATGGATTATGAAAACAATTTCCAAACTGATTAACAAATGAGTGCAATACAATGAGTAATATTTTAGGAGTGTCTGTGGTTTCAGAATACAATTCTCAAATTCCTGGCATCCCCAGTTGTTCTGAGGAAAATTGCCTAAAAAAATAGGAACTATGAATCAAGAGATTCATCTGACTGCATGTCCTGTATTGGTGAAATCCTCTGTGGCACAGCTTGTCCCATTAGGTTTGTGTAATGAAAATAAGAAAAGTTTCCACAACCTCATAATTTCCCAAATTTATAGGGATTTCACAAGTTGTGTGGCATATGAATATTCAGAGCTTTCCCCCAATGTGTCAGAATATGGTATGAATTATTTATAGTTGTAGACTAAAGTCTTGTCCTTTCAGCTTTGGAAATGTATGCATCAACACAGACGTCTCCATTTCCTGCTCTTGAAACTCCATCCTAAATATTCTTTGTCCTAAATTGCCAACCTTGCTGAGGAGCCCCAGGACACCAACATCTACATGCACTTGGTGATGTTATAATTGGGGTTGTCAAAAGGAAATTCAATGCCTCCTGCAAATGGTTATCTGCAAAACCAGAATTCTTCCCATGCTTGGTCTCTTCAGCAGAGAGTAGCAAATATGTGATGGTTTAATCCAACACACAGAAACTGGGCTCTAAAGCACATTGAGCACCATGGCAAATATTGCTGCTTTCTGGATGAAGTTTCTACATTTGTTGCTCTCCCATCAGACATGAACTGGAGTGTTTTATTACATTCTCTTCTTTACTTCTAGAAACTTGTTTCTGTTTCATACATAGAAATTCCTGTCTCAAGAGAGTGTTTAAGTGGGAGGTATTTGTATGTGTGGAAATAGATTGGTGCTGTGCTTTACAACTGAGCTTAGTTGTAATAGGCAGCTGTGACAGTATGATCCTAGTAAGATCCCACTGAGAATAATCCTGGCCTTTCCAGTTGCTCCTGGAGAATTATATGGGTTGTACCATATTTTATTCTGCATTTAATGTTGGAGTTAATGAAGTTTCCTTTCAAAAGAATTTGTCATAGACTTGTTTACAAGGAAAAATAAGAGAGAGCTGGGATGAGCCAAGATTTTTCTTCCTTAAATAATTTTAACATAAGCATTGTCACAATAAATTCCAGTGTGCACAAATTACCTGAGCATCTGTGGACTATTTTCTGGTTATCTCAACTGCACTTCCAGTTGCAATATTGTATTTAACAGACAGTGGTTTATTTTTAATTAATACAGAAACCTGGTAGGCATTGCTGGGATGACAGTTTTATACTGATACTAGGGCAGAACAGAATCATCTCAACAGACTACTAAATAATTGTTTAGTTGAAGACACAAATGCTGATTTCAGGTGACTTAAAGATGGTCTATTTTCATTTAAAATTAAATAGGTTGAATTAGGATTAAGCCTTTCTGGTATTATTCGAATTACTGAGTGTGTGACTACAGTCTAACCTGAAGGCTCAGAACCCACAGGTGGATTAAAATGATGACTGGAGTGTTTTCTGTTGACACTGTTGGAGGCTGTTGTGGGATGTGCAGTGAGCACAGGCAGGGACTGCCCCAGGCACTGGCTCTGCCTGGGTCAGCACATGGCAGGAGGAGGCCCTGGAGCCATGGCCAAGCCAACCCACCTGGATTTCAGCTGGGGAAATCCAGCTCAACACCTCACTCAGGGGATGAATTCCATCCCAGATCAGGGGACATGAAAAGTGCCCATGGTGAGAACATACAAGGCTTGTTCTGCCAGGTTCTTCCCCTGGGCATTGCCCAGGCTGGGAGAGAGCAGGGGCAGCTGGAGCTCTCAGGGAGGATTTCAGTGGATGTTGCTGGACTTCTCCCTCTGAGAGCAGGGCAGCAAGGAGAAGTCCTGTACCAATCAGCCCAGGAGGAGCAGCTCCAGTTGCTGTGCAAAGCAACTGAGCAAATTCTCTTGCTTCCCTGTCCTTCTCCTCCATCCCACTGACCAGCTTGTTCCTAAGGAGAAGCCAGGAAGGGCAGGGTAGATGTGCCTCAGCCACACCTCCTGGCTTGTGCTACAGAACACAGGAAGTTGCTGGAGAAGGGAGATACAAAATCTTGGAGGTTTTGGAACAATTTTACCAGAACTGAGAAAGAAGAACAAGGTTTGTGTGGGAAAGCTCTGACACATATAAAATTTGAGATGTCTGGAGGATCACAGCAGCTTCCTTTGGAGTTACCCATGGAATCTGAAGATTGGCTTAGTGTTTTCTGCTATGTGCATGCTCCAGTTTTATCTTTCTGCTCAGGAAATTCTTCCTACGATATACTTACTCCCTCTTCTCACTGTTTCTCCTCAGGTTTGGAGTTTTTTTCTGTTTAGAAGTGCTAAATAAGGACAAAGCTGCTGCAATATAATTTGTATTTATGAAACTGCTGCAGTATGAGGGGCTCAGTGGTGTGCACAAGGATAAGTAACAAACAGTTTGATGAAGAGGAAGAAATTTGTGTTCAATCTCTGACATAAGGAAACTATTCCAGTCTGACTTGTGTATTAGCCCATCTGAAGCCCTAGGAAAGTATAAAGGAAGTGTTATATAAATGAGAATTCTGTACTTAATAAATTTAGTTGTTATTGCTTCCAAATTGATTATTGGCTCTCCAGCTGAGATTGACTGGAGTTCAGTGGCTGGAATAACATACATCTGACAAAGAAAGAAAACTGAAATAAAAAACTTTGAAACCTGAGAAAACCTGCACTGGTAAGTTTTATTAGTACAAAAAATATCTTTCTGTGCTACCTATAAGGTGATTGTGAGGTAGGTGTTATCTATTTACTAGAGTGAGGAGAGAAAAAAGAAATTCTGCATGCCTAAATGTTTGCTTTACTTCTATTTCATGCTTCAAATAGGGTAATTGAGGTTCAAAATTCAGTGTAAACAAGAGGCCACATCCAATCAGAAAAGGTTTCCCTGTGTGAGATTTTCTGTAGGCTGCAGATCAGGTTGCCAGCTCCCAGCTGGGTGTTTTTGAGCAGGATCAGAACATTTGCAGTGCCTGTGCCTGTGAGGTTTGGGCTGTGGGAGGTTCCCTGTTGGCAGCAGGAAGAGCCAGCAGGGCTGGGAGCATCTGCAGGAGGGTGGGCAAGGCTGGTGAGCAACAGCCTGCTCCAAGTCAGCTCATCCCAACAGGGCAAGGCTGCTCTGAGGCAGATTCCAGCCACAGGAGGCAGTGCCTCTGTAGGACCCCTCCTTACCAGCCCACTGAGATGATGCTCAAAATAACAGAACTTCTACCCTCAGACTGCCTCTCTTTCCAGAGAGGTATGTGCTTATTGGATATTTTGTTATCTAATACCCAATCTCACATTCCATTCTCTGTAGTTAACAAAAAAATCAGATTTAAAGACAAAGTTGTTCACTTAAGTCTTTGTAATATTAACAGTGTCTGAATAAAATTACAGAATTTCTAAACAAGTTAGGCAACTGCAGGATTTTGGTTTCAAATTCCAGTATCTTAGGAGATACTGACTTTTTCTGAAACAATTGTATTTATGCTTTCAGTAGAGAGTAGGTGCTCTGTGTGCTCTGAACTCAGCCAGGACCCAGTAGATTGTCTTATGAGGAAGGATCTTTTTTGCTTCCCTTGAGCCAAGGCATCAAATATATATCAGATGGGATGGATGACTGTAGAAAAATGGTTTCTCTATCTTTTTGCTTTACCTGCTGCAATGCACACATAAGAGAGGGAGGGCAGGCAAGGAGAAACCTTCAAAGTGGATAAAAGTAGAGTTGAAACTTCAACAGGGGCGTGACCAGGCCAAAATCTGTTGAATGAAATACACGTGTGCATAGGCCTGCAGCTGGAACAAGCTGTCACAGGTCAATTTTCATTTCAGTATGTGACAGATTAGTGGAGTTGGGGTGATAGCCCCAGAAACATCACTCCCTTCAAGTTCCTACACCAACAGGTTTCTTTGCATTGGCCCAATATGATCCCAAACTGGTCAGAACTCCAGTATTTTATTTCTGTCATATGGAAAGAATGTTTATTTCCCTTATGTCTGCCACAATCATACATCTCACTAAAAACCTCTAGATTTGTCAGCATCCTGTGAGTGACATTTACCTTTTGTTGTCACAACTGAGTGGAGTTTTCCAATGTTCTGCAGCTGCAGCTGAAAGCAGTTGTCCATCAGAATGCTTGGTCCCCCAAGGGTGTCCTGGTGTGGCAGGAAAGAAGCCAGAAAATGGTGAAATGAAGGCAAATCAGCTTGTCTGTCAAATAAATGACACTTGCTATCCATGCTTGAGGACCAGACTTTAAGCTCTCATCCTCTTTGCTGCTGATCTCTTAATTTCTGATAGTTTGACAGATGGAAAGGTCACTGTGCAGGTTTTATTTAAGAGGTTCGTGCCATGGTAGCTCTTCTGCCAAGGGTAATATGCTGCATTAAGGAATTTGTCAGAAAAAACAAATCTGCCTTATTTATAATTAGCTGAGTTCTAATTATTTCTCCTAAATGGGCAGTCAGATAATCATGTGTAAACAAAAAGTAAGCACAGAACTGCAATTACTACACAGTGGATATTTCCCCCAAAGCTGTATAATACTTTCAGGCTTTGCCATGGTACAGAGCAAAATCACTCAAATTGGGCAGACCACAAACCTGTCCAAATTTTAAATCATCCATTTTTCCCTGTCATGCAAAGAAATGAAGGGTTCCTTTTCCACACTAATTTACCTCAAGCACTTTGTGTCATGGGAAATGGATCACCAGTGCACAGATCTGGGACTAATAGCTGTGAAAAAAAACCCCTGAGTTTTATCTTCAGCTCCTGGTAGGTCTAATAGACCCAAGCACAAGTGAAACATAATAAATATCAGAAAAGAGATTTCTGGTTAAAGGAAGCTGACTGAAACACCTCATGTACTTAGTGAAGTTTTACAAAAAATATTGCACTGGAAAATTGATGAACACCTGAAAAACTGATACCAGCTGTAATTGATTCCTCCTGAAACCTGGCCTCAGTGATTACAAGTGTGACAGTCCGTGCTGCCAGCACTGAGGTGTCTTTGTGGGGTGCCCATGCATACTCTCCCTGCTGCTAGAAGTGGACAGAGCTGTCTGTCGCTTCTGGATTTCACATGAATCTCATGTAAAGTTTGTCACTAGCCTTCTGCGGTAGATTTTACTGCTAGAAGTTTAAATGGACAGAGTTAAAAGCATCCTTGATGGGGCTGCCCAGTGAAGTCGTGCACGGACACAGCAGAGGTACCTTGGACAGCGACTCTTCCTCTGGGTGTGCGAGGGAGGGAGGGAGGGAGGAGGCAGCTGGGGAGGATCCAAGGTTGCCCAGAGCCAGACAAAGGAAGAGGATCACTGAGGGATCAAATGGAGGCTGCTCGTTGTGGGAATTGTGTGAGAACCACTGTCTGTTCTTTCAGCTCTTGCTTCCAGAGCCTCAGGTAGAAATATTCCCGCAGAGGGAGCTGAGAAACCCTTTTTGTTGTTCACCAGCTCTCAGGTGCAGCCCTCACGTGCAGACTCACCAAACAGGCTCCCAAAGGCCTTTCCAGTGCAGTGAAATTTCCATTAGGGAGGTTCTTGAAACTAACCTTGTTTCAGTTCTTGGAACTGAGAAAAAGTGACAGCTGCATGCATTTAAATTCCTGTTGTAGGGGGTGGAAAGTTTGCAAATGGTAAAACCCTTTTAATTTCAATACATTTATACTGTAATAATGGCATAAATAAGCCTCTTCAAAGGATTTAGGGCAGGTAGCTGAAAAAACATCCTGTCATATACCTTTGATGAGAGCTTCAAGGCAAATAATAAATGAGCAGATGAAGCCTTCTGTGGCAAGTTGTGTTTTCAAACATGTCCAAATAACTTCTTCAGTTCCAGAGTGCTAAAAGCAAAAGCAAATCATTAAAAATAGAGAAGGTGCTTCCAGATTAAAAGGTCACGCTACCCTAAAATTTCTCTAGAGAATGGTCAATGGATAAATTAATGGTTCCATTTCCAGTGACTTATCATCAGACTTATTTCACAAGCAGTGAAAATAAAAATAAAAACCAGAAGAATGTAATTCTTCCTTGCTTGCTTTCTCTCTCTCTCTCTCCCTCTCTCTCTCTCTTTCCTTCTCTGTCATCAGGTGAGTTTCCAAATTAAATTTAATGATTGATTAGTTAGAGGCACAAATAAATACAGCTAGAAAATGTAAGTGAAGGAAAATAAATATGTTGAATTTGATGAAGCCATGACTACACAAAAATTTCAGTAGGATTTGAAAGAAATCCTGAGGAATACATGAAAGAGGTCTGATATGGCTCAAGTTACAGAGAGGAGAAACAACCCTCTTGTCAATAACAGCCAGATTTTGGGATGATTTAAGATAAGATATCCCTGCTGTTTAATGCAGAGTTCAGTGCTGCAGTGATTCAAGCTGTGCTGTACAATCTTCAGTGTAGCTTCAGGCAGACTCTCAGATATCCAAATAATAACAGCCAGAGGTGATCCAAGCCCAGGGATAGCTTTAAAACTATTCTTATTTCCTCTCTAAGAGGCAGCACAGTTTTAATTCCTGAAACCTGGGGAGGAATTCAGGGAAGACCAGGCCAAGGAAATTTTTCAGTAGGGGATATTTTAATCACTAGCTGTAGAGCTCTAACATATCACTTCTCAGAGGCATTTAATAAAAACAAACAACCCAGTTTCTAAAGTAGGAGATGTACTTATGAGAGATGAAAGGAAGTCATGGTTTGGGCCATTGCTGCTTTTTTAATGTATCACGTTCAGTTCAGCAGCCCATGAACTAATTACTCTCCTAATGATGTTGTGAAAATGAACAGGAAGTTAATTATGGACAGTTAGTCAAATTCAAAAAGGTCAGAACAGGAAAATGACCACATGAAAATGCAAATCCATTTAGGTTGAAAAATCAGCCAAGAAAACCAAATTATTCTTGAGGCAATGCTGTGTTTTAAGAACTTTAGGAACTTGATTGCAAGGGAACTACCCCAACATGTAAAATCAGGTATGTCACTAAGTGTCTTCCTGATTCAGGTCATGTAGAAATACAATGCAGAAATATAATCAAAATATTTTGATTTCAGCTGGTAGAGCAAGAGCTGTTCAGTTGTGTGAACTGTGCTGATAGAAGGTGGAAGGTTTTCAGAAGAGGAGTGTTCCAAAGGGCAGTAATTGCTGTCATTACCAAATTTAATCCTGAACCTTGTATTTGTATTCCACAAATCTTTCATTGGAGGGAAGGGATGGGGCTGTTTTATAGAAGAGTAAAATCAAGCTTTTGATTTGAGCTGATTGTGAGAGAGACTGTGAGAAAAATCTTTTCCTGCATGACTTTTTAGCTCTGTCTCCAGTCAACAGATATTGTTCTTATGCTTTGGAAATTGTTATTATTAACTATAATAGAACTTGTTCTTACCTTCGTTCTGTCTCTGTGGTTCCAGACTTCTCCTGCTGGATTCACAGGAGTAAATTAAAACTGTATTTGCAACAGTATATTTTAAATCTGTATTCATACAGTTGAAATGCTGAATAAAATCCTTGCTCAATCAAAACTACAGAGACTTTGGCCAGTGCTTTTAATTCATTCAGGATCCTGTCCCCTGTTAGTGCTTCAGAACTGCACAGAATATCCAGATGATCCAAGGTCCTTTTAATTGTGGAACTGAAACCCAAACACTTAATCTATTTCAGGACTAAGGAAATGTGTTCTCCCTGCTGAAATTTCCCATTCTATGGATGGCTCTATTTTAATACAGAGAGCTCTGTTTCATTCCATGACTGAGATGGGTTTATTTGCAATTTGGGTTCATAGGGGGTTGCTTTAGGCCCCTGAACGTGCCTGTAAATGATTGCAGCCATTAGCAGAGAAGCTATATATTCCTGGAAGAAACATTTGCAAGAAAGATTAACCAGTAAAAAAGAGTTTTGTTGTTTTTCCACCCTTTTATGAGCCTTCATTTCCCACCTTTTATGGACAAGGCATTTAGACTTAGATATTGCTGAAAAATTACAGTCTTCTCCTGAAGACACCAAATGTCAATTAATTCCATTTCTTTAAAACACTGATTTATGTTCTGAAAATGAGTCATTTTCCATTTAGCTATAGAATACTTCACTTTCCCCTTCAAAGAAAAGAAATAGTTCACAGTAAATATTATCTTACCTTTAATTCTTTTTTAACTCATAGCACATCTTGAATACAAGTTATGAAGTTATTTAATCCATTTTCTAAATGAGGTCTATCTTGTAGACATATCTGCACAATGTACATCATAAAAATATTAAACCCAGTGAAAGATTATACAGCATATAAAATACAATATTCTTTTTATGGCTGACATGGAATCTGCAATCAGCCAAAGCATCATTAGCTATCTCAAAGTCTTGGGCATGTAGCTGATGAAAAGCTGAAGAAAGGAATTAAATTTGGAGAATTATTTTATCTTGTATCAGCTTTGATAGATTATTTTCCTGTAGAGTTTAAAATTTAAAGGGAGGGGGATCCCATATCTGAGCTGTTAAACAGTATTTTCCTTTATCCTCTGACATTTTTTCTTATGATTCATAAGAGACAGGCAACCAAAACCCCCCAGATTTTTAATTTTAATTTGTAGCCCAGTCATACCTTCTCTTCTTCTATCTCTAATTATTTTCTCCCTCTCTTAAGTTGTTTTGGAGGCTTGGTTTTGGCTGTTTTTTTTCCTCTGATATGATTTTATTCTCCTCTAGTTTGTTTATTAGAATCCCTGTTTAAGGCAGAGAACACTGTTTAGCATCACTGAGTACTAACCCAGCCTCCTCAGATCCTGGCTGTTGCAGTCTCAGATGTTCTGCAGGAGGGACTGAAATTCCTACATTACAGAGGAGTGGATCATTTTAATCAGCTGCTTTTCCTTTCCCACAGGTTCCTCTGATCTTTTTTCTTTGGGACATGAGAGCATCCCCCTCTGTAGATTCTTTCCACACCTCTGTTGACACGGGGGATGTTGTTGGAGTGCAAATCCATCTGTTTAGTCTGGGGAGACCACACTGAACCAGACACCCCTTTTGTTTTATTGGTTTGGTGCTTGTGCAAAAGCTCTGATCACTGGGAGAAGTATTCAGAGAGCTTGTGCTCTGATATTTAGCAAGAGTCACTTCCAAAGATCAAAGAATCATAGAATAGCTCGAGCTGGAGGGGACCCACAAGGATCAATTTATCACAAGGATATATTGTTGTTGGTTTATTGCCTGTGTGTGCTTTTTTTAACAATGCACTTAATTGTATGACTTTAAATGTATTGAACATTCTTGATGGGAAATTGTACATTGTGAATATAAATCTCTGGGTGGATTTAAAACAACAGTTGTGTTTCTTTACTGATTTGAATTCTACCCAGGCAATTAAAAATCCAGTGTCTAAAAACCACTCAGGGTCCTTTTTGACATGAACTTTGGGAGTCTGGCTCATTTGGAGAACCTGAGTGGTGCTGGATTCTCCTGCTCACTGGCCCAGCAGGGAGGTCAGGAGGGCACTCAGCATCTCTCACTGCATCTGGACACAGATTTTACAAAGACAGGACACAAATAAAACTGACTGAGCTTGAACCTGCTGAGGAACCCCAGCACCCTCTTCACTCTGTTTTTCCTTCTACTCTAAATCATGTTGGAATTTGATCTGCATGCTGATGACTAACATAGCTGAAAAGTTCATTAACTTATAAGAACAGAAAATCACACCAGATTGTTTAACTCAATTAATCAGAAGTAGCTCTCACAGCAGATTGAGGAGTATTAGAACAAAAAAGGGTGTCCTCCCTGCATGTATCTCTCCTGCAGTGCAGCATGCAGATGGTCATCTTTAAATCTCAGTTCTCCAGCTCTCAGAGAGTCCAAAGTGAAGACCCAGGCTTTGCAGTCTCTGATCAGGGCATGGCAGCTGCCAAGGTGGAGCCCATGGTTACAGCAGCTGTCCCCAAGCCCTGAAAGAGGGAGCTAAGAACTGAGTGAGAACCATCCTCAGTGCTCTGCTCTGGAAATCACAGCATCTGAAAAACAGTTGTTTTATGCAATAACTACAGTTTCCTTCATTTCTGGAATAATGGACTTTACTCAGCTGAATTCTTGTGAATTTCTCTAACTCCCTTCCTCCTCCCTCAGCTCCCTGCTGAAAATCAGTCCCAAAGAGGAAAAGCAGACCTCTGCATGACATAGCTGAGTATTTTCCTTTTCTTTCAGATTTGCACTAAAAGCTCATCAGCATCTGTAGAAATTCCCTCTTTCTTAAGTTGTGGGATGTAACTGTGGCCACCGACCCCAGGTGGATCTCTTTCACATTCCAGTATGAGGAACACAAGTGCTAAAGGTTCTCACCAGACAGGTGAAGACATTCTGTGCACTGAAAGCTCTGCTGTGCCTAGGTCAGGTGCTCTGAGGATATTTCACCAAAGAGAGAGGGGCACAGAGCAGGGAAAAGCCTTGTGCTGTTTGGCTGTGACATTTCACACACACCAGGTGAGATCCTGTTTCTCCTCTTCTCTGCCATTTGTGGCAGCAGCTCTGAATGACAGCTCTTACAGTTTGATGCAGAAACATTTTGCTGGGGAAATAGGTGCTGTAATCTCTGTTTAAATTTAGTATTATGGCTTTATGCCCTTGGCTGCTCCTCTGGCAGCCGCTGGGGCTTAGCTGATTGATTTCTCAACTGGTGAGCAGGAGTCTGTAGAGAAGACATTGATTTCTGTAAAGCTGGTCATATTATGTCCTAGGATAATAAGCAGCTTAATTCAGGTTTTCAGAGGTATTTATGAATGAAGCTGGGGTCTGTGTCACCACAGCCCCCTGCTATCAGTTGTCTTGTACAGAGGGCAAATTTCTCGCCTCCGTTTTTCTCTTCAGTATTTTGACATATCTTGGGAAAACAGGCATTTTTATCTGGATTCAGGGAGGATTTTTATTCTTAGTTTGGCTTTCTATGCAGCCCTTCCTTTTTTCCTCCTCCCTGCTCTTCCCCTCCCTCTTCCCTCCGTGCTCTTGGTGTGCCTGGATGTGCATGACTGTGTGTGAGTGAGAGGGCACGACAGGGGTGACAGATGATGAAGTAATTGCTCTCTTTCCCCTTCCCTCCCTTTCGTCCTCTCTTCTCCAAACATTTTCTAAAAAAGCACTAACATGTGACAGTGTACATTTATTCTCTCATCCTGCCTGTTCAGTGAAGCTTTGGGGTGTGTTTAATTTCCTTGTTTTGATGCAGATTTTCTTGTATTCTGTATATTACTGCTCCAGAAGGCAGCACCAGAGCAGTTCATGATTTCACTGAGCAGAGGGGAGCAGGGTCGATCAGTGCCCTGACATTGATACACTTTGTTTTTAAGGGCAGACCTCATGAGTCCTTGTGCTTACAAAAATAATTCTCCTTTAGTATAATTTCAGACTCAGCTGTTTTTTTTATTATCTGTGTCTGGCATCAGTGACCAGAGTGGGGAAGAAATGGAAAAACGATGGAATGAAGTTGCATTTCCTTTGAATTTCTCGCAGTAAACTGCTTTCAAAAGAAATACAAGGGAAATACAACTGCAGATGATGACAAAGGAAATCAGATTTGTTTAAACACAGCTGGAAACAATGCTGGAGATGAAGACAGTGCTTTGAAATAATTTTTATGGTCAGTAGCTGCATAGGAACTTTCCAAATGAATTCGATTTTCTCTCAAGCAGAAATGCTTTGTGCAGTAACTTTTGGGAACATTTGCAGTATGTCTGGAGACTGATGCAATTGTTAATAATACTGTTGCCTTCTGCTTCTTGTTTTATAAAAAAAAAAAAAAAAAGCAGGCATGTTGTTCTCATAGCAGTTTGATAAAGTAAAGAGGATCCATTTGTCAGAGTTTCTTTTCTAACCAATCATATCCAATTCCCCTCTTTGGATTGATTTTCTTTTTTTCCTTCATGGCTCTTTGTAGGCCTGATTTTATGATACCTATAAACAAATAACTCAAGCCTACTCCCTTTACAGTGCAAGGGAGAGAAACCCACAGTCTTACATGGGCTGAAGTTTTCTTTTGGTCAACCAAAATATTTTTTTTTCCTTATGTACCATGGTTTTGTCTTGGTGAAAAAAGAGTTCAAATTTTGATAGCTTTTTATTTAAATTGCAATTACTGGCCATCAAGAATTTCAAGAAACTTTGTATCTGACTGGGAAATACAGCAAAAGCAAAGGCAGAGTTGTATATTTTATTTTAAATCTTGAAACTTCTTCATTCCAAATAAGTTTATGTGCTAGAAACATAAGCAGTCCTCAGCACAAACCTGGGTTAGAAGTATCTCATACCCCCCTGGGCTGTGGTTGCATAAGGACTCCCAGGACTCAGTCACTGATTTTTTAGGTCTTTTTGGTTTCATGCCAGGGAATGGATGGGGAGTGGATGTTGCCCAAATAAGTGGAGAAGGATCAATGTGGCTGTGGTCATTTCTGTACCACTTCTGTGCTAAGGAGCTTATTCCTCTCTGGCTAATCCTAATGAGGAAGAGTAAAATGCTATTAAGGCTTTGAGTAAATCTCCTTGTAAAGTAAACCTGTGATGTGCCATTTGGATGGCAGTGGCAGGGACATGGTCTGATGAACTGGGAATGGGTTGGAATCCACAGATTCCTGATTTCCAGTGCCACCTGGACACCAAGAACAAACATAATCTCAGTCAGGTGCATTGGTTTCCTTCATCTCAATCTCCCAGTTTGCTGGATAAAGTTTTCTCGTTTCCCCTGATGGAGCCCTTGTGCAGAGGGAAATAAGGTGAGTGAAGAGGAGGAACAAACCCCTGTTGCTCATTGTGAAATGTATTACAGATGAGACCAGGCAGCAATGTGATATCTGAAAGGCTTTTATTCCTTGCTACCTCAGGGACAATTGAGCTTTAACACATGCATAGCTGATCTTGACAGCATGTCTCTTTATCTATTAAGGATCATTTACACTGCAGGCTGGCTGAGAACTGTATTCAGGGGAGTGCAATTTCATTGCCAGAGCATTGATCAAAAGGATTTTCTTTTAATGCAAACAGACAAGGTACAGACTATATATGAATGTAAAATTGAGCTCTAGAACACTGAAGGGCTCCTTTTTTATTAGAAGATAGATTTGTTTCATTAATGAAGTGGTGAAGGATGTTTGAATTCTACTTTTCAACTTCCATCAAGGCAGTGCAGTAACCAGACACCTCTGTGTGTATGGACCTTGCTTATGTCAGTGAATCATTAAAAAATCATCAGCATTTGACACTGAATTATTTGACTACAGTGACAAGTCATTAAACCCCAGTCCTGCAAATTATTGCTTGATATTTTTTTTTCCCTCCTAAAGATGTATAATGGAACCTTAGAGGAAAAAGATGCTTTTTTTAGTCCTGGTACTTGAGTTGGCTCCAGGGTGAGCTGGGCTTGGCTCCTGTTTCTGCCACAAACTGTGGCAGAATTTTGATCAAAAACATCTAAACATCCCCTGTTCTTCAGTTTACTATTAAGTGAGAAGAATTGCATGGCTTTCTCCCCCTCTTCTGTATTTGGGAGAAGTGGATGTCATTTGTTTGCTCATGGTCTGGCATGAACAATCTCAGGTTTGGGGGATGCACACACAGGAAGCACAATGAAAAAAAAGGAGCAATAGTAACTAAATACAAATTTCCATTATTTGCACCATGACTTTCCATAAAAAGAAAACATTATTTTGTCTGAGAAAGTTCTTTGTAATCAGATGTAATTACCTTCCTGGAATTCAGGAAAAGAGAAATTAGCTTTTCTATCTGACCTCTGAGAGAGGCTTCACTTCTTTTGATGTTTTCGTAATGCTGGGAAATCAAGTCCTGGAATCAGAACACCTAATTTATCTCACAAAATTAGATTGGTTTCAGCACAAGCCAGTGAAGAACATCTGTGGCTACACACAATGTGCTGTTACTGGATCAGCCAAATGAGAGGACTTTACGTGGTGTTTAATTTGAGAGATGCCTGTAGTGCAGTTGTAATAAAGAAAAAGTATGTGATAGTTTTGAGTACATGTTGTACTCAACTCTTTTGCTGTAGCAACTGTGAAGCCCAAACAAGAGAAATTATTCTGTATATGTTAGAGGCTTTTTGTATTTGTGTTACCTCTGCACATCTGAGAATTTCTTCCTTTGGAATATTTGAATCTATTTGAGTAATAAAATTATTTGATTTGTAGCTGCTTCAAGTCCTCCACAAAGGCCCAGTAGCAGAACTGTTTTATATCACTCCCTTCTGAAGTACAGATGATCTCACTTGAGGTGCAAGAAATTTCCTCTGCCTTTCTTTAGTCTGGGAAGACACAAAACAGGGCAGAGGATCATGGGCTGATGGTGATTATTTAATCCTTTGCAGCAGACTGTCAGAGTTGAGACTTTCAGAGAGTAATTTCTGAAGGGCACCATCAGAGATGCTCTTCAATATTTCATGGTCAGGGAAACAATCTGAAACCCAGGAGACTCAGGCACTTGCACTGTTTAAAGTCCTTGGACTTCTGTGACTGCTTTCAGAGGCAATTTAGGGACAGCCTATTGTTGTATTAAAGGAATACACAAAGGCTTCAAGTTTTTGGGGATGCAACAGCCAGTTAAAAGAAACATGGAATGAAGAGAAGAAAAAAAAAATATGAAGAGTCCTTTATTCATCACATGGTGGCTGTGTGGCTGTCTCACAAAACTCTGTGGGATGACCAGGAATACTTTAGTGAAGGTGAAAAATAGGTGGTGTCATTAAAAATTACTGGAGGCAAATGGGAAAGTCTGGAGTATAGAGAAATGCATTTAATTATGGTTGTATTAAAGTATAGTAAAATTAAATGGACTGGGTTGAACTTTGGTGACAGTTTCTGGTAAAAGTACTGAAGCAAGTTTATAAAAATAGAGGTCAAGGAGCTCTGGTTACATCTTATGCAAGAGTGAATAGAAAATATGAACCTGTGACCTACTAAACCAGGTGCATTAGGTAATATATATCTATATCTGGTAGATTAATCAGTGGCTTGGAAAAGATAAATGGCATTTTTGTAAATTCAGTTTAAAGTGCACCTGGAATTGAAACTGAGCAGTAAAGTACAGAACAAGAAGGGATAATAATGTTTTTACCTGTGCTACTGAAAGTTCACCATGATTTTGGGGAACTAGACCATAAAATGACTGAAAATAGGTACCACATCCTTTCAGTTTATGACATCAGTATTTACTGATGCCTCCCTAGGCAAAGGATGTTGTCAGGAATCTGTGATTAAAATCAATTACTGCTTAGGCAGCTTACCATGTGGAGGAGGGAAAGCCTTTCATTCTCTTAACTTGTGCATCTCATTTTTGAGTTGTGAAAAACTCAGGCAATCCGCAGTAACTCAGCTGCTTCCGTCCTGCTTTATATTCCAAGTTACTGTCAAAGATACATTGTCAAAGCTTTTTTCCCCATATTTTTCTGAAGTGTCATTAAATTGTCTTTACTTTGGTAAATTCTTTCTGAACTTAAAAAAATATTTTTGATGAAGAATAAACAAGTTTGCATTGATGATTTTGCAAAATCTGTGACTTAAAGTGCCTGCTGTGTTATGTTTTCTCTGGATCGATCAGTAAAGTCTTTCATGCTTAGAAGGTTTGATTCAGATGGAAGTGGAAAGGATATCCAGAATGTGTAAACCAAAATTTTATCACACATTTGTGTCATCCTGATTAATTGCTTTGAAACAGTCCCCAGTATGATCTCCACAAAATGTATTTCCAGAAGTTTGGGATTTTTAAATGTCACTATCTTCTCCAGTCTGGGGAGATAACTGAATCATACCTGTTATTTATGGTCAATTTTCTCCTTTTGACTTCTTTCTGAATTGAATTCAGACAAAATAAATTAGCTTTTGGGATTTCAGGTGTTCATAACCCTTGTTGACCAAGATGCTTGTTAATTGTATCGTAAGTTACATAGATTTTCTGAAATTGGAGAGCAACACTTCCTGCCATCCTAGTAGGTGCATTAATAAATATCTATTTGTTTATTGAAATGCTGCATTTAAGTAGTAATCCTAAATCCAATTCTCTACCAGGCTTTTCATATTAGAATTTCCTTGTGAATGATTAGAAGGTGATACTTGGTCTTCTCAAATGTGTAAATTATCCCATGTGGCATAAATTGATTTTTAGTTGACACAGAACTATGAGCTGAATATCCATCCCTTTGTTTTCAGCATTTAATGTTGAAATTCTCTGTACACTTTCAAGTTCCTACCACTTCCATGCCTATTGGGGCTGAAACCTTGGCATCAGGGCCAACAAACCTCTTTCCCAGAAGGATGAGAGTGAAGTAGTTCACCTGTACTCTCATGGCTTTGTAAAGGCAGTATCACAACTGTCTGTGGGATGAAATCCTCAGGGATTTGTTTTTCACCTTTCTTTAAAGCACCTGGGGCCTTGTGGCCACAAACAGAAAACAAGAAAGGTCGTGACAGAAGTTTGGCTTCAAGTCCATCTGTGCTGATGTTTGAATGCCTGTGCTAATGAAGATGAAGATGGATTGTACACAGGCAGTATTCTGGAGCTTGCAGCTCACTGATAGAAATGTTGTTATTTGGGGTAGGTGAGAACAAGCAGGGCTGTGAGAGCAGGAGGGAATGGCTCAAATGAGCAGGGGAAGGGCTCAGTGGTGTGAGGGCTGTGCCCAGCCAGGAGCCTTCACCTCTGTAAGGGACTGGGGAGAATCAGGGAGCCCTATTCCTTTGCTGAGGGGGGGCTACTTCAGCATCATAAATACCAGATTGCTGTTCCCCTGCAAGAGGTGGGCAAGCAAGCATCTGGAAAATACTGACTTATTTTCCCTGATGTTATTTTCCATCCTCCTTTTTAGATTTATTTGCAGATATTTCTGTATTTGCTTGTCTGAGCCACAGCAAAAAGAAAAGGAGAGCAAGCTGCCAGGGCAACAGCCAAAACTGCTACCCACTAAAAGTAGGGGATGACTGAGAAAGGTAATGAGAACTTGTTTTGATTCTTAAAATTTTCTTTTAATTTTAATTTATTTTCTTAAACCGTATTGCATTAACCTGTTAACATTCATTTTTGTTTACCTCTTAGTAAAAGGGTTGGTGTGTTAATCAGGGCAAGTTTATGGACAGTTGTTTCAGTTTACGGTTTGCACAGCCAGCTGTGTTGAAAGTGCAGAGATTTCATTGCAGTAACTGTTTGTGAGAAATATTTCCAGTTTTTGCTACCAAGAGCAAACAATCTTTGATGTGCTAATGGTGTAAGATGAACTAGTCTGAGCTGTGAGCACCTCTCAAGAAAAAAGCAGATCCTGATACCACTATACTTCCATAAAGATATTTTTCTTCCACTGTCAAAATTAATTCCCTCCAGTTTTATAATTTTATTGTAGGTTTCTTATCAGCTGAAAGAATATAAGTGCTCTGCCAAATTCAGATTTAGCAAGGCTATCACTTCCAAACCTGTTATATCATATATTAATAAATAAGAGATGTGTAGATTGAATGAGCAAGCTGTTTGTAAACCTCAGGAAATTTTTCAATTAAAACATTTCATCTTCAGGATGAACAAACAGCTATCTTTCTAAACATATAGATATGAAAAAGATGGGTTTGATATTTTTAAATTCCCATAACTTTTCTTGAGCAATTACATATCCTTTGTGGTTATAAAGGATCTTCTTTATGAAAAAAAATGGAGCTTTCTTTCTGTTAGCCAAACATATTTTCATTGTTAAAGACAGTAGTGAAATAAAAGGAAAGAAAAAGAAAACAAGATGAGTGTAGGGAGATATTGGCACTGTTTTAGTCAATAAATCAGCTATCTGTGGCTGTTAGGCAGATGTATTTACTTTATTGATCAAAGGACATATTCCCACTTTGTTTGTGTGTGTGTATGATGGTGATGATGCTGCAGCTGCAGGTGAATGAGCTGGGCTCCATCCAAATCTGTAGTGAGGAGCATGAAAAAATCCATGTGGATTATTAATACCTCATTTGAGCTTGCAGTGTAGGGAGTTAGATTTTAGTTTGCACATTAATAGTAAATTCATTTATCCTCTGAGATACCATAAATATGCCACACTTCAAGGATGGCAATGGTCTGTTGAAAGATCTTTGCTCAGCATTAATTTGATATGAATTTGAGGTAATGAAGCTGAACACTGCAGTTGGTGTGACACATTCCAGGCATGGAGCATTGCCACACAAAGGTGTCCAAGTCACCAAGACCAATTTTATCTGCTGAAGCAGCTGTGTTGCCACAAGGCTTGTTCTGGCTTGCACCAGCCAACACAGGCGTGCCTGTCACAGACTTTCATTTGGGGATTGACTTTGTGCACCTTTCCTTGCAGCATCTTTCACAAATGAGCAGGATTCTCACATAGCTCGATTTTGTGGCTGGCATTTTCATCAGAGTAACAAGGACAACAAGCCTCTGTTAGATTTATGAAACATTAAATCACCCAGTGTGGCCAGGCTGTCCAGAGAAGCTGTGGGTGCCCCATACATTTCTGTAGGTTCTCAAATGACTGTTTCTGTCATTTTGTGTGTCTTTTCAGCTGCATCAGCTATTGCAATGTGCAGGATGCCCAAGCAAGGTGAAGAGTCAGTTTAGAGACAGAGTGTTGGCTTGGTAACTTAATTTTAAAAGACAGAGGTTTTTTTTAAGCTTTCCTTACAAAAGAAAATTGGGATGTTAAATTAATTTTTCTACTTTTCTGGGAGCTTGAGGCACCAGTGGGTAACTTCTATGTTTAAACTGCCCTAGTCAGCAAAGTCACAGGTTCCTCCAATTCAAAACTGGTCAATTATCAGTTTCCCCAAGCAAGAAATACTCTAGACCCAGCAAATCTGTCTGACTTGATTAGGAAAGCTGGAGTGAAGGCATTCAGCCTCTCCTTACCTGGGGCTAGGTGCTTCTAAAAATTCTGCTTAAAACATCTTTTTCTTCAACTTGCCTGTATTTTCTGTTCCAACCAAACTGCCACCCCCTCCCTTCTGCCTCCTCAGAGGAAGAGCACGTGAGGTGTGCATTGAGTATGTCAAATTTTCTTTCAAAAATTCTCTCATGAAGGCTTTTCATGCCTCTCTCTTTTGGTTTTGGTGTGTTTTTTTCATTGTATTTTATAGAATTTAGGGCCTCAATACTGCAACTGATTCTGTGCAGAAGTAAACCAGTGCCCATTTGCAGCCCCAGTAATTCTAAAGGATGGGATGGGATGCCAGGGGAAGGCTGGGGGAAAGGGCTTTGAGTTAGTCACAGCCTCGAGACCATGTAAAAAATACACAGGCTCCAAATTACCCAAAGATTATATTAGAGATAATAAACCAGATATTAATTCTGTAAACAGAGAGAGATTAAATATCCTGGGTGAGACAGATTTATAAATGAGTTTGAAAATGAATCAGACTCCCTGACCCTTGTCCTTGCAGTCTTGCTCTGAAGGTCAGAACCAGCAGCAGTCAAAACCTGTGTTAGACCATCTCTGAGCATTCCAGGGTAAATCCTGCCCACCACTGCAGGGGTGCCCAGTGCACAGACCCTTCCTCAGCTGGGGTCTGTGGGATTTAATCACCTGGATGGATCAAACATTTACATCTGGGTGCTGATTCTGGAGATTTTCCTGGACACATTTATCTTTTGTTTGTGGAGGATGCTGAAAAACATTAAGAATCATGGAGATGACAAGCACCTCTGTTTTTCAGTTAATTGTAAAACTGCTAAGAATATAGCAATTTTAGTTTAGAAACGTGTCCTAGGTGTAGCCTAATGTTGCAGGGCGGCTCTCATTTGAATCAGTTAAAATCTTTACTAATTGCAGGAAAGTACTGCAAGGTTGTGTTAAGTAGATGCCACTTGGATAATATTTTTTCCTGATGTTTGGCTTAAATTTATTGGGTGAATATGCACCACTACAGTGTCAAACCCCTCAGTTTTGACAGTTAAAGCACTTTTGCACTACCTTAATGAATAGCTGGTAATATTTTAGTCATCAGACAGCTCCAAGAAAACTGATGCTGAGTTTCCACATATGCAAATAACATAAATTGACTCTTGGGTTTTTTTTAAGACAACTGAAAAGCAAATAGTTGAAACAAAATTAAACTGCCATTCAGCCTGCATGCTCACAGTAACTTCTAGTGGTTGCAGTTAATGTGAATGTACTTTTTTTTTTGGTTCAATCATTATTTTTAACAGTGAAGCCTATCTAATCATTAGCTGGATCGTGAAGTCAATTCCTTTCATGTATTTAGTAGCTCATCTTGCCTAAATTGTTTCAGTTCCTCAGAGATAGTTTTTGAATATGCATGACATATTTCAGCATAATAACTAGGAAGTCATTTTATGTTGCATCTCATTAGCAAAATAAGTATCAAAACAGGTTTCCCTTCCCTTAGAGGAAGCTCTTCAATTATCTCCAGAGAACAATTCACCTTCAGCTCCCTCACACAGGTTAATACCCATTCCAGAATATTTGATCTGAAATACTGGACTTTAATTTCACTGCACAAAACTTACTTTTCTTCTTCAAGGATTATAGAAGACCAGACCAGTTTGGGACTGAGTTCTAAGTAGGGTATAAACCAAGGTCTGAATCAAATAATTGTCTTTTCCCACAATGTTTTTGGGATGGACTCCTCATCTCCTGCTCTCAGTATCAGGGAGCAAGGCTTCTGAGAGCATCTGGCTGTTCAGCCTGCTCCTTCCTACAAATTCAGGGTATAGAGATAAATCATATGTGTAGTGGAGAGGCCTCAGTTCAGTGCTGCTCCTCCATCCCTTGTGAGAGAAAGTGCAGACCTTGCTCCACAATCATTTTATGTACCACATCAATAGATGGCCTACAAAATAAATTGTGTTTATGTGGCTCCAAAACAGGACTCATGTTTGAAACAAGTAAATCCTTGCACCCCAACTGGGATAACATCATTCTCTGCTGCAGCAGGACACAGAAATCCCTGAAATGTGGTTTGTGGTACCACACAACAGTTTAGGACATGAAACAACTCAGCTAGAACTCGAGGGAAAGGCTGTGGAGGTAGTTTGTGGAGCTGTAATCAGGACATACTTTGTCTTTTGAGATCTCAGGGCTATAGTCCCATGAGTAAGTGACCATTATAACTGTTGGCTTCTTTTGTTTGTTTGTTTTTTGTTTGTTCCATTGGGGTTTTTTGATGTTTTCCCAGGTGGCTGTATTTTCATGTGGATGGAAATTCTCAGTAGAATCCCGGGGCCCAGGGGATGTGTCCCAGGAAAAATGAAAGAGAAGCTTAAATATCTATCTGCTTGAGCCCAGCTCTTGTGTTCTAGTCTGCCTGTGAAGCACCCTCAGTAAATACTGATTTTTCTATGAGGTTTACACTGTGTTTTGTCATGAGATCATGAGAACCATAATTTTGGAGAAACCTCAGGATTTTTGTAGTACAACCCCTGCTTACCTAGAGGCAGATCAATCTGTATTTTAGACATAAGATGCATGTTGGATTGCTGGACTGGGTGACCAATAGTTGCTCTTTTACTCCAACCTGTCACAGGCATGAAACAATCTTGCAGATACAGGAATCTGTTGTTTAGTAATTATAATCATATTTGACAGTTTCCCTTCATTTGCTCTCACGTAATTTATTAGAAATATTCATATTGAAAACAAATCCTTTCTGCAAAAGGAATCTGATGGAAACACAAGATGTGCTGCTGTGTCTACAGGGCACTCAATCATCCAGGAGAAAAGGAGGATTTCATGTCTGGCTAAAAATTCTGACCTGACTTACAGTAAAAACTGCATATTTATAACTTGCAGCTCTATATACACCACATAAACATTTTTACTGTATTTTGTACATGTTTTATGAAGAACAGATGTGGAATTCACTGAGCCTTATGTCCTGTGGGTTGCAGTGAAAAGTCAGGAAAATACAGGATGCTGTAGGAAAAGGAGGTGTGATGTAAATGGAAACAAATTGCATCTCAGTGGGACGTGGCCTGGACAGAGCAATCATTCTTACTCCTCAAGTAATTTCCATTTCTCCAGGGAGCTGCTTTATAATTAATGTTCTTTGTTTATGGTACACTTATGTCTTCAATAAAAAAAAAAGAAATACAGAAGTAGACATGTCCTTCATCAAGTCTCACAGTGTGCAGGCCAGCAATTATTCTTATATAACTTGTATTGTGTGTAGCATAAAGCTCCCATGCAGTGCTGAACACTGAAGGGCTGCTAATGCATTCACAGCACAAGTCAGGAGAAAATAATTCTGTTGAGTGGGGCTATGAAAAAAAAAACTCCCTCTGACTCCCCAGCCTGTCTGTAGTGATGAGTGGGCTGGAGGCTTGATGCTGTCATGTGTGCAGAAAGTGTGGATGCAACAGGAAGGAGCTGCTCTCTTCTCTCCACCCCTGCACTGCCTGGGGAGAAGCTGTGCTGGAGGGCTGGGAGAGGCTCCTCTGAAGGTTTGGATCAATCCTCATCGTTTTTATGATTAAACCTGTAGGAGCTGCTTCATTTCCAGGCTTCTTGGACCAAGCATCACAGTTTGATTCCTGATCCCTTCTTTATTCAAACCCTGTGAGTGTTGCACAGCACTGGCTCTGAGCTTAGCTCCTGTGAGAAGACATTTCTCATGCTTTAAATACATCATCTGTGAGTGCACAGTGAACCCACATCTGTAGAATGAAGCCAGTTACAAGTTAGAAAAGTTTCCCCAGGGCATTAGCTAGTTTCAAAGTTTTATTTTGATTAAAACTCCATAGTTTCAAGCAGCAGTTGTCACTTTTTTTCCCCAAATTTGTTCAAGGACTGTCTGACCTGGGTGAGCCACATGCAGAACACTTGACATTGTGAAGTTTTTATTGCTGAAGGAAGTTAAGCTCACCACCACTAAAAAAACCTAAAAAAGGAACTGATTTTAAGACATAAAAGCTTCTAAGCCAAAATCTGATCAAAACACTTCTTCATTATAGGAGAAAATCTGGATAACAGGCAGACAGAAATGTTTCATCTGTATAAGTAGAAGGTTAAGGTTACTTGATCATAACTCAGTGAAATGCCCCAAACTTTGCATTTCACTTACATTCTCCCAGCAAGCAGGACTTCAGTTTCATGCAAACATTAAGGAGAAAATGGTCCATTTCTGTGCTGGGATTTGAACTCCCCAGGTCTGAAGTGACCAAGTTCTGTCTTGTCTGTCTCCCATGGAACAGGTTCATTTTAACTGACCCTTGGCATCAACAGCTCCAGTGCTGGCTTGACTCCTGACTTCAAGAATTTAAATTCTCAGAGCTCTGTATCTCTCCTGTTCTTTGGTAGTTTTATTCTAACCTTGGCTTTTGCAGTTCAGGGGTTCCCTGGCCAAGCCAGATTTTGCTGCATCCCCTTTTGAAAAAGTAGCTGGTGTACATTAAAAATATCAGATACATACTAAAAAAAAAGTAAATACATTGTTTGTGGGGCAAAGATTCACACTTTTAAATAAATATAATAATTTTTTTAGGGCCTGACTCATATTTTTAATGCTAATGTTGGCAATAATGCTGTTTTTCTCCATATGGTTCCTTTTGAAAGGAAAAAAAAACNCATCCCCTTTTGAAAAAGTAGCTGGTGTACATTAAAAATATCAGATACATACTAAAAAAAAAGTAAATACATTGTTTGTGGGGCAAAGATTCACACTTTTAAATAAATATAATAATTTTTTTAGGGCCTGACTCATATTTTTAATGCTAATGTTGGCAATAATGCTGTTTTTCTCCATATGGTTCCTTTTGAAAGGAAAAAAAAACTAACACTATCCAGTGGGACATTTATCTTGAAATTCAAATAGCAATGGTAGATATGCAAAAGAAAGAAGATGAAAAAAGAAAGAATGCAAAAAAATCATAAAATCCCAGGACAGATGTTTAAAGCTGGATTATATCTTGTCTTCTCAGGGATGTTCAATAAAATTAAAGCAAATGAATTTGGATTTGAAATATATTAGTGAAACCATCATAAACCGTTTTATGTACACACAGTCAGAATTTAAATGGCCCCAATTTGCTTTAGTGTAATTCACTTTGAAATGAGTGAAACAAATTTATACCATCTCTATTTCTGAAGGAAAATCCATCCTCTTAGCAGAGCTGATCCGTGCAATTTGCCTTAAAATTGACACCTTTTTGGTTAATTCAGCTTCTTTTCCTGAGTGCCCTTGACATATCTGGGAGCTAGCAAAGGGATGAATGCTGCCAGATTCAGGAAGATTCTTCCTTCATTATGCTCACCTCCAAAATCTGCAGACTCTCACCACACTCTGTGGAACACGTTGTGTTCCTCCCCTGCTGCAGCCAGTGAAAACTCAGCTGCAGGTGGTGGGGGTTGGATGCTCTGGGATGTCTTTGTGCCTCTCCAGGCAGATGTGCTCTGAGTGTGTGTGGGGTTCCACCTCGGGAGCCTGGAGCTGCCAGCCCGGGGCATCTCCCCTGCTCCAGCTGCCTGTACTGCAGGAATGTGGGAAGAGGAGAAGGACAGGAGCCCCCCCAGCCAGTGCCCATGTGCTGCATCTGAAACCGAGGTGGCAACGATCAGTGCAAGCACCAGTGGCACAGAGGAGACCGTGCACGAATCAGAGATGGTAATGTTTGCAGGCAATTAGTGCTGGCACACTGGTGGGCTAATGAGGGCTTTCTGCTTTCCTGCTGCCTCCTGACAGACAGGGCCAGTTAAGCTGGAATGCCACAGACAGGTAACACCAGTTCCAGCACAGAGCCTGCCACTGCAACAGAACAAAACCAGATTTTTTCAATCAATCTTGAACAGCAGTAACTGGTTCTACCACATCCACTGTTTCTCACGTGCTGACAGGATTTCTGATTTGGTGCTGGGGGATCTAAAGAGGGATTAAGTGTCTGAATGAGACACCACAATCATCCTAATCTGTGTTTGCTGAAATGGAAAACCTGGAAAGTTAGTCTCTCTCTTCAAGTAGCATGTGGTTATGTGAGATTTGGATTTAATGGCCCAGGGTATCATCTTAATTCCTGCCCCACATTTTAATTCTGGTTTGGCTTTATTTTTTATATTCTCTAAACTGCATTCTTTCACTTTGTGCAATCAGATGAAGAATTTGTTGAGTTATGGAATGGAAGATGCTGCCCATGATTTTAAATATTTGCACTAACTACTGTCTTCTTCAATTTTAAGAAGCACACATCTAATGTCAGTTGCATTATTTTCAAAATCAGCACCTAGCCTTTTGGTGATACAGGTCTTTAAAAGAGGACTTTGATTTTTATAAAATTTAGATAAAAGAAAGCAGGTTTTGAGCATCTGTGGTGGCTTTGAACATCATGAGAACCATGTAGATCTCATTAGTATCTAACTCACCTTTAAACTCCAACTGTTAGGGGACAGTAGATCTGGAGAAATTGCAGAAATTTAAACTGCTTTATAGCACAAGTAGACCCACCTATGTGTTCAATCAGACAACAAGGTAGATTAATTTAATTTTGGTCCCTCTGGTAACATAAGAAACATTTCAAACCAGATGATTTTCACAGCAAAACATTTTCTGTCTTCCTTAGCAGGTAACTGGAAAGGAAAAAGCTTCAAACTGGTTGTGGAGAGGTCTGAAGTTTAATACAGATTAATCCTTGGAATACAAACCTTCCCATCCTTGACACCAAGACAGATTTTCTTAAAGCTGCATTCCCACTGGCCACACATCTCACCTAGAATTGTGACAGGATCAAAAGTGTGACTTGATCCCCATTGGATAGCACTCAGGNCTAAACTGCTTTATAACAAAAGGAGATCCATCTATGTGTGCAATCAGACAACAAGATAGATTAATTTGATTTTGATCTCTCTGGTAGCATAAGAAACATTTCAAACCAGATGATTTTCATAGCGAAAAATTTTCTATCTTCCTTAGCAGGTAACTGGAAAGGAAAAAGCTTCAAACCTGATTGTGGAGGGGTCTGAAGTTTAATACAGATTAATCCTTGGAATACAAGCCTTCCCATCCTTGATACCAAGACAGATTTTCTTAAAGCTGCATTCCCACTGGCCACACATCTCACCTAGAAGTGTGACAGGATCAAAAGTGTGACTTGATCCCCATTGGATAGCACTCAGGCAAAATGGATTCTATTTAGAAAGCAAGTGACATCACTTCTCCACCTCTTGAAATGATTCTTGGTGTGTTTTCAGTGTGAGCTGTGCTTTGGCCTGGCAGCTCTCACGACGTGTTCCTTTGCTCTCATTCACCAGGGGGAACGTATGGAACACTCAAGCAGCTCCCAACCAGCCCAGATGAATAGCTCTGAGCTATCTATATTTCTGTGGGAGTGGGGTTGGGGTTATGGCATTTTCACTAGTGATTAAATGTCTTCCAAACCTATTCATGCTGCAGAGCTATAAATTATGGATTTTTCACATTAATGAAAAGAGCCCTTGGAGCCCTCTGGAGTGCGTGGTTCTATTTTTGCATTTCGCTATCGGAGAATGAGGAAAGATAGGCCAATGTGTTTCTTTTTTTAAAATGGCAGGAACAGAAATTTGGCCTGTTCTGGCCATCATTCAAGTGCCAACATCGTTACCTATTGTTGGGGGCATGCTCAGAGTTCATATTTGTTACATCATTTCATCAAGGGGATTTTTGTCGCTCACTTTGAGCTCATTAGCAGACCTGAACTAAAAAAACCCCATACACAGGAAATCTGAAACTGCTCCACTATGAAAATGATGTGGTCAACCATCTTAGAATGGGGTTCCAGTTTGGAAAACAAGACTGAAAGTCCCCAGGAAATGGTGCTGTGTCTTATCATGCTGCTGTTTTTTCTGTATTGTTGCCTGTATCTTGGTTTTTGTGAGTACAGAAAGGGAAGAAGGTTTAATCCCCTTTGTTTGCTTTTCAAGGAAGGTTCTGGATATTCTGAGGGAAAAAAAAAGCTTTTCATCAAAGCAAAGTGGAAAAGACCTTGCTATTCCTAAGGTGACTATGATGAATAATAAATTAAGAGCAAAAGCCACAAATCACAGGTCACCTCTACTGACCACCTGGCAGTCAAAAGGGAACATAGAATTTCATCTTCACATGACCTGTCTGTAGAAGAGTGTGTAGCTGTATTTGCAATAAATAGTGCTCTTTCATCCAGAACTGATAAAAGTAGAAATAATGGATCCCAGAGAGAAAAACGGAAGCAATTTATTCTTTTGACCTCATATCACTACAGGTTTATTCTTATTTTTTTCTTCCATGAATACCAAAGCTAGGTCTGCATAGAAATAAAAGCCACTGAGACAGCCCTGACTTCCAGCAATTGGCATTTTGGATAAACAGTGAGAGGTCACCAAGCTTCTGTTCTCTGTAAACAGGAATAAATTGCATTGAAATAGGAATCCTGGAAGGGTTTACTCATTTCCAGCTTCCTGGAGAAGACAGTGAGGTCTCTGAGTGAAAGTGTCTGTGCATTCCTGTGGGCTCAGACATGGGATCTTCCAGCCATCTCAGCATGAGGCTCCTTCTCAGAATGCAACATTCAGTTGTTGTTGGACAGGTTATCCTAAAATGGTTTCAGGCACTCCTAAATGAGCCAGGAGTGAACAACAGCAATAAGTAATTGCATGCAGGAAAGAGGCAGCCTTGAAGCCTTTGGGGATTGTTTAAAACAAGCTGAATTTCTCCACTTTTCCTTGTTTTCTGGCTTTGGTGAGATTTTAAAATGAGAAAGGGAAAAAACCAACAAAGCAACACCAACGAAAACCTGTGCAATAAATAAAAACCCATGGAAAGAAACCAGAAAGAAAATGTTTTTAATCAAAACATTAAAATTGCGAAAAGCACCATCAGAGACTCATCAAGTGGCCAAGTCACATCTCTTGGAGAGAACAGAGGTCTGGCTCTAGAGAAATCGTTCTGTTAATCACCAATACAAGGCAGTTTCAGAAACTGAAGAGATTAATTTATAGATTTAATACATTGTCCATAGCACCTTAAATCAGCCCTAGGCGAGAACAGACAGAATGGAGGACCAGAGCTGTTCCAAAGCAGTTTCCATCTTGATAAAACTCCTCAGAGCTGCTTAAAAAATTACTCATCTTTGATGTTCTACAATGCCATAATTTGGGTAGGTGATAGACTGAACTGCAAACAGTGTTTTTGATAACTGCTAAATCTAAATTGCTATTTTAATCAACTGCAACACTTAGATTGTCAGCTGATAAAAAATGTGTGCAGAAGACACATTGCTGGTGTAAGTGCAGTGGTATTTAAAATCAATATAAACCAAGCAAAATTATGTTCCTCTTTGCTTTTCTTCTTAGGTTTCTATGGAAACCTTCTTGGAGGTGGTCTGAAGAAAAGAAATGTTAAAATAGAACAATAAATTGTGTAATTTATACATACAAAGTAAATATCCTTCCTGCATTTTTCATGGAGGTGAAAAAGTGATTTCATAATTTAATATTCTCCCTTGATAACCAAATTAACTATAACCCAGTCTCCTTAGGGTTCACTTTTCTGCATTTGGCTAACATGTTTGAGAGAGGAAAAACAGGCATCTTTTATGCTGACCATCTATTATTTATCTGTACTTTCCTAAACTATCTTGATGTTTCAAAAACAGTAACCTTCACAACTTTTACCATGGAAAGAGTGTCTAAAAGGTTATTTTGGAAGTACAGCTCTGTCAGCCTCTTCATGAACATGGTGTTCCTTCAGGGTTTTGGCCAGAAGAATATAAAATGCAAACCTGTATTGACACATCTCTATAAATAAACAGTAATAGCAAGGGGTTAGGATACATTGTGTACATGTATTTTCTTAATGATTCACCATTATGTAGGATGGTTTTCACTTATCTTAAAACAGCTACATACACCAGGGGTGCCTATTAATATATCCAGAACTATTCTTTTATATTAGGTGGGTTTGTACCTTCATATTTTGGTGAATAATTTTGTTGTTTGTGTTCTCTTTGCTCTGGTCCCTGCCGTTGAAGGTTGGCTGTTAAATCTGTTGAAAACACACATAGTCTCCTCTGTAGGTGTGCAGTGACTGTCCTGAACAGTGTCACTGTGAGGAAACCTTTGGGGTGGCTGCTGATCCCTCCACTGGGTTTAAGCCCATGGTGGGAATGAGCTTTTCCAAGAAAGGTATTCCCGTGAGCCACAGGCACTGCACACTCACTGTGCACACACCTCCTGCTCTGTTCCCCTCCTCACAGCTTTGGGAAACCTCTCCTGGGCTCTGCTGAAAGGGCTCTCCATTCACTGTTAGGTTCTATTCCTTGTCTCTTGTGTTCTCCTCCAGTCTGAGCCCATTAATAAACCTCTGTAAATCGGGGCAGTTTCAATTCTCACACTGGTGCCTGTGTGTGCATTTTGTCAGGCTCTTCCAGAGGTCCAGTGCAGAAAGGAATAGGGAGCCTCTTCTACCTGGAGGCTCTTCTGTGCACAGCAGCAATTCAGAGGGGTTTTTATTCCTCCAAACATGAGAAACTCTGTTAAATCTTTGAGCCCCATAATGAATCTCCCTGCTGAGTATTTGCTGGCACATACCATTTCTTTCCATGAGAACTACAATTAAAGGTGACAGATGAAGCTGGATGCCATTAAGCAAATAGTTTGCTCACCAAAATTTTTAGTTTAATTAAAGCTAGGATTTAATACAATTCCTGATAACAGAAAAAGAGGCTTCTTTTCTGGAGAATAATGGAATAGTTTTATTCTGCTATTTTCAAAATAGAAGATTTCAGCTTCTCTCAAGTCTTTTTATTTGAAGCTTAGGTTGCTTTTCTCTTCCAGGAAAGGCTGCTCACAGAGCACAGGAGACATTTAATGTGCAGGGCTCTCAGAGGGTGCACCCCCTGTTTTAACCCTCCATGCACAATCAGTGCAAGGGAGAGCAGAGGGCCCCTGAGCCCAGAGCAGTCCAGGCTCAGCTTTTCTCAGCCAGTTCCACACCTCTGTACAGAAATCTTCCTGCCAAATCTGCCTCTGATGTCCCTGCTCCCTCCCCTGCTGCCTTCATCCATTCTGAGACAGATGAAACACTGGTCCTGAGCTGTAGCTGCATTCCCCAAACTCTGCTGTCCTCTTTCCTTTCTCTTGCTTTTGCCTCTGTTACCATCTCCTCAGCTTCCCTAGTTTAAACTGAATCTTCTTGTTTCATCACTATCTGCAGTCCTTTTCCCTTTCAAAAAAACCTTGTCAGTGCTCTCTATTCTTTACATAATCTTGTGGTTAATTTTTTCTCGTGGAAAGGCAGTAAAAGGGAGCTCTCCAATGTGCTGCCTCTGGCTGTGCTCAAGGCTGAGGCCAGTTTGATTTTCTGTTCTTACAGCACTGGACAGGTAAACAGAATCAAGCTGCTTACTTTCCATTTGCAAAAATGTAATCCCTCAGAGCTGTGAGAACTGGTGACAGCAGAGACAAAAGCTGGAATGCTGCGTTTGCAAAACTCTCTGAGAGTGCCAGAGGCCTTTGTCAGTGAATGCCACAGGGCCTGAGGCAGAAATTGGTCTCAAAATCATTGCTAATCATTTCCACAAACCGTTTCTAAATGCAAACAGTGAACAGTGTGTGCTTTTCTAGTACCGAGGGCCTAGGGCAGCATGGTGTTGCACTTGGGAATTTGTGCAAAGAAGGGATCAACCTTCTGTCACCTGCTGTGGAGGAACTGTCCCTTGTCCCTCTGCTCCCCACAGCAAGGCTGTGCTCTCCTGCAGCTCCCTCACTGACTGAGCAGGGATTCAGCCCCCCTGAGCTCCCAGCTGGCCTCTGGATGGGCAGGCACTGGCACTGGAAATGGTGTGTCCTCTATCATAGCCCAGGGGGTTTGGAGTCAAAGGGTTTGTATGATATTTCTGACTCCCTAGAACATGAAAAAGCAGGGCTCTGCAGGGAGGCTCCTGTGAGTCTGTGCCATGGAAAGGTTTCTTTTGCTCCTGGTGGAACTGCCAGAACACACTCACACAGTAATGTCCTGCCCTTGGGTGCCTCTGCATAACTTCATCTGTTCAGGGACTGGAAATTCTGTGAGTGATAGGTTTGGATGCTCAAAAATAGGTTTTGATACTCAAAAATGTAGTTTAAAATAACTGAAGCACAAGCAGGTACTTTAGGAATATTTTGAGGAAGCTGGAGGAAGCAGAGATCCCCTCTGGACACAGGAAGTGGAGGATAGGGGGGTAAAGAACAAGGGCCCCCCTGAAAATTTTATCTGAAGGAGCAAGGCAGTGGAAGGAGCAAGCTGCTGCTTGCACAGAGCCTGGAGTGAGGCTGAGTCAGCCTTGGACAGCTCTGCCTCCCGAGAGCAGCATTTTTGCTTGCCCATCCCAGGTGACAGAAATCCCTAAAAGGCTCAAAGTGCTGCAGCCCTCCCAGTTCCCAGCCCTGCTTTGATGGGAACTGGTAGGGGTGTGACAATCAGCACATCAGCACTGCCTCTCTCATGCTCCCTAAACTGGAATGATTTATCTCATCTCCACCCTATGATCTCATTTTCTCTCTGCTGTGGTGCTTTTGTCAGAGTTGTTCAGAATAATGGACTTCATCTTCACTCTCACCTTGACTCCTCCATTTATGCTTCTGATGGGGATTATTGTTCTGTCCTGAAGATTCCCCTTTTCAATTTTCATGTAATTTTTTTAATCATCATATAATCTAGTTGGAAGATTGCCTGAGGAATTTGTTCAGATACCTGCTAATCACACTGGAACTCAAAATGACTGATAAATGCACTAAATGCAAAAAAGCTACCCAATACACAAGGCTTTGCCAACTTAGGATGCACTGGCAGTGAGTAATGGAAGCTGTTTGGAAATCCAGTGAGTGCATTTATTAGTGGTTTTGAAATGCTTTCCTTTTCACAATGATTAAAAAAGTTCATCATAATGATTATTCAGTTGCTGCTTGGAAGCTAATGGCTAAAATTCTTAGCCAAGGGGATTTTTTTCTTGGATGTCTTTCTGGATCCAGGTCTGCAGGGAATGGTTTGCTACAAAAAGCCTTCCTTGCACTGTTCAGAGTGTGGGGAAAAAAAATCTTGAAAGTGTCCAAACTTTTTGTGAGATCCACATCCAGAGCCTGTCTGCCTGTGAGGTTGTGAGGAGCAGAACACCTGGTCAGCATGGAGGAGCNGCTAACACATTTTCAAGTTGCACCTGGAATAAATAAATAATGAGAGAGGAAAATGTTCAGATGTAACCACAAACAGCAGTGACATCACATGCCCTGAAAGCTGAATCCAGTCTCCAGCTTTAATGAGTCTCCATTTAGAGAGAATCTCCAAAAGGTGGATTCCTCTGCTAGACCCAGGGCACAAATAATCGTTACAGAAATGGTGAGAAATGTTAAGCACTGACATGACACTTCCATCTCCACAGCACTGAGCAATCAATGAATTGTTGGCTCTTCAAACAGCCCTGCAAGATAAACCCTTGCTGTGCTCTGCCCCGGGGAAATTCTGCAAATGTCATGTGATGCCCTTTCAGGCAAACCAGCCTGTGCTTTAGAATGATTTCTGAGGCATGATAAAAGTCAGGCCTGGCAGTGTCTGTACAAAAAGATGACTTCCCCCAAGGGCAGGACCATCAATCCATGCTCCCAGCACCACAAACTCTGACTTTTATGATATTGTGTGCATGTCCTCTTGTATCTTCTCTCCTTAAAAGTCTGTGCTTTCTGAGAACCTTTGAACATTGCTGCACAATCAATAACTACACTGAATATTCTGGGTTCTGCATAAAGAAATCACTTAGGAGTACTCTCATATNACAGATACCTGCTAATCACACTGGAACTCAAAATGACTGATAAATGCACTAAATGCAAAAAAGCTACCCAATACACAAGGCTTTGCCAACTTAGGATGCACTGACAGTGAGTAATGGAAGCTGTTTGGAAATCCAGTGAGTGCATTTATTAGTGGTTTTGAAATGCTTTCCTTTTCACAATGATTAAAAAAGTTCATCATAATGATTATTCAGTTGCTGCTTGGAAGCTAATGGCTAAAATTCTTAGCCAAGGGGATTTTTTTCTTGGATGTCTTTCTGGATCCAGGTCTGCAGGGAATGGTTTGCTACAAAAAGCCTCCCTTGCACTGTTCAGAGTGTGGAAAAAAAATTTGAAAATGTCCAAACTTTTTGTGAGATCCACATCCAGAGCCTGTCTGCCTGTGGGGTTTAAGGAGCAGAACACCTGGTCAGCATGGAGGAGCACAGGGTTTAAATTTATTGTAGTTTGTCTGTTTCCATTTGAAAATCTGAGTTTTTAAGATGGGTCAGAAGTTGAGTGAAGAGCTTTGGGAGCAGAAGCACGGTAGGAGACACTCTGTTTTGGTAGAGTACCCTGGAAAGAGAATGCAATTCTGGGTTATCTCTTCTTTAGAGGCATTCAGGGCAGAGCTGCTCCTGGGATATTATCAGAGCCATGGCAATAGATCTCTGTGGAGAGATGGCAGGGATGGCTTTTTTCACTTGAAAAAGGGGGTTGCTGTGAAAGGTGCATCACAGCCAGGTGCTTAATATTTTTATATTGTTGTGTTTGGCTTATAATAGCACAAGTAAGTTATAATTAAATTATATCCAACATAAATGTATATTGTATTTTATAAATATATAATTATATNATCCATGCTCCCAGCACCACAAACTCTGACTTTTATGATATTGTGTGCATGTCCTCTTGTATCTTCTCTCCTTAAAAGTCTGTGCTTTCTGAGAACCTTTGAACATTGCTGCACAATCAATAACTGAATATTCTGGGTTCTGCATAAAGAAATCACTTAGGAGTACTCTCATATTTGTGCCATGTTAGTAAAATTTATCCTAAATTAAATGAACATCGTGGAACTGCAACCATAAATATGAATTGGAGGGTTTGGAGGGAAAAATCCAATACTGCTTATATTTCTTATACTCCACTTCCATAACTAGTCTAAGAAATTATTTCCCCAATAAAAGCAGCACATATAAAACAAATATTAAAAGAGACTCTGGAGAATGTAAGTTTTAAATTGATGAAATTGATAAAAATCTAGTTTAGAATTTTAATAATTAGAATACAAACATCTATTCTGTATGACTGGAACTTCCAATCAATATACATCAGACTTTGAATATTAAACATCTCACAAAGAAGTGCAGTTGCAAATAAAGAATTGCAGGTCTATTTTAGTTGTAGACTCTATCCATGAGAAGATTGCCAGGGAAGTCATTATGATGCATGGAAATGGTGGATGCACTGTTGCAAAAGTTAGTTAAAAATAGTCCCTTGTGTGGTTATCCACATGGGGCTGAACTGAGTTACAGCAGGGCCATGGCTGACACTTCTGACAGTGAAAGGGACTGTGGGATGCAGCTGAAGAGACATAAAACCAGAGACATGGAAGCAATGCTGATTTCCCCCATGCCCAATTTTTTTTCTGGGTCTTTTGACCAGCTGCAGAAATTTTGTTGGCTGTACTTGCAGTGCAGAGCACCCAAACCCAGGGGGACAAATATTGTCTGTGTGAAGGAGGATGCCTGGTTCCATTCCTTTTGTCCCAGTTTCAAGTCTGCAGCTCCCTGACACTGACTAACCAATATTTGATTGTCTGACACTGGGACAGTGCAATATGTCTAAAAACTTGCATTTTGCCCCATGCATCAAGTGAGCCAAGCAATAATACAGTCAGAGAAATAAGCACTTTGCTGTGAATTATCTGTTGCTTCCTCATAAAGTTTCTGGTCAGAGCCACTGGAAAAATCACATTGAGCAGAGCTGAAAAGAGTTTCTCAGTCTACTATAAAAATTGCAGAAATATATTTTTACTCATTTTAAAAATAGTGTGAATATTGCAGCATGACATGGCTGACTCCTGTTTTAGCACAAAAAGGCAGCAATGGAAGATTGCAGTGTTACTCTGACATGCCAGCTATCTCATTTCCTGCACAGTCCAAAGCTGGGTTTGAAAGTAATTAGAATGAATATAGAGCCAAGATTTTAAGTGCTAAGTAGTACAGCATTTTAAATTCAAGTATCTTGCAGTACAGGAAAAGACATCAGCCTGCAGGGATTGAACAAATTTCTTCTCCTGAGGGCTCAGGTTTTTTGTGTTTAATCAGAAAAGTTTGGAATCAATAATATAGAAGAGATTATTAATTTTAACTGCCCATTTTTTATGCTTTGTAATGTGTCTAAATGATCAATTCTCTTGCTTAACATTTCTCTTTGCCACAAGAAGAAGCAGTCAAGCAAAGATGATCATTCTTCCATTGTCAGTTTTCCTCATTTTTCCTTCCACTGGATTACATTTTCTTCTGAATAGTGAGCCTAGGTAATTTGCTGTCACTTTCAAAGTCAATTGAAATAAAAAGTTCAGCCTTGGCCAGACTGCAAACAGTGTTTTCCATGAGGGAAGCCATGGAAGACCATCTCTAGATGATGCCCCACTGGGTATGCTCTGAAATCAGCTTCCCCTAAAGGGAGAGGGACCCAGCTCGTGTGAGCTCAGCTGCTGCAACGTGCAGTGTTGCCAACATCAGATGTTGCAAATCTCTGCCAGCCAGTTGGAAACCCCCAAAACGGTGTAAGGATTACAAGATGTAAAAATAACAGCTTTGAGGGTTTGGCCTTCTCTTTTTGGAGCTTTGGGCTGCTCATAAAAGCTGGCAGCAGTGGGTGGGCAGGGTGCTGGGAGGGGAGGGAGGAGTTTTTCCACCTACACTTTCAAACCTCCTTTGTGGATGGAACTTCAGCCTAAGTTGAATAAAAGCAGAAGCCAGGAGGTTCCTGATATGCAATTAAAGACATAGTCATGTTTCAGTTGGTACCTTTAAACCCATCTGCTTTGAACAATAGGACAGNGGCACATCATTTTTCTGTTGGTAAGGTTCTACCTGTAAACACATCTGCTTTGAACAATAGGACAGCTTGGCATGTGTTCTGACTGCCCCTTGAGGCAGTGTGGGCACTGTCTGTGAACTGCAGTGGATGAAATTCCCAATTTCAACAGACTAATTCAGCTGTTGCAGTCTGTGGTGAGGTAAGATGTTTGCCAGCTGGATTTTGGCACATCCACTTGAGATTCACAGTCCAGGGTGCCTTGGCCAAGGCTGGCCCAGCCCAGTGGCCACAGCTCCTCTTGGGCAGCACATTTTGCCTCTCTGAGCTCTGACATTGCTCCAGGCCCTGCAATGCAGGTTCCTTTCATCTCTGGCCAGGCAGCTGTGTGAGAGTCATGTGGAAGAGAAAGGGGTCTGTGTTCACACCAACTGAGGGACACAGAGAGGAAATAAATGCTGAGAGAGAAGGAGAAAGCTCAAAGGACTGAGACAGATGTGCCATTCAGAGCTCAGAAGGGAGTCTCTGCTCCTTGAATTATGTTTGGTATTTCAGACTTGGGATGCTGTGTGTGGGTGCCATCCAGCTTTTAGCTTTATTATCCACCAAGACACAAAAGCAAAAATTGAAATGTGGTGGAAGAAAGGGTCTCTAAAAAACACCTCATTCACTATTGTTTTCCTTTTCCAGTTTCTTTTTATAACCTATTTTCAAACAAAGGCACAATATTTCCTGTGCTCCACAAGGGAATAAGGAAAACTAATGAGCTGAAAATAGAGTAGGATGGTTTTCAGGTTTTGCAAATGAAAACCACCTTGTGTTTTTTGGTGAGAGTCATTGGGTTGAATTCTTTGTTGTTCATTCATACCTGGCCAACCAGAGGGCATTCACTGAGCATGCCTTCAGATATAGGATGTGTATCTGGGTACCTATTTACCTTCTCTGCATGCCAGACTGCCTTCTGTCTGTGCCACAGGTTGTTTTGTCTGTGAACAGTATGTTCTAAGTGAGCCAGTAAGCTGATAAATGAGTTATCAGTGTGCAGATGATAGTTCCAGATTTTTTTGTAACTTGCTCTTCACTGCAGATTTTTTTACAGTGGCTACTTTTATGATTTCTTAGGAGTTGATCCAGTCTCCTTCCAGGATCCCACAGAGCTGAGGGGCAGCAGTTTTGGCTCAGGTCTGCCAGTGGTGCTGGGAAGGTCAGGACTTTGCTCTGGAGTGTGAAATACCTGCTGCAGTCTTGAATGGGACACATGAAAGTCAGTTTTGCCTCAGTCTTCAGTTCAGTTTAGTGCTGGGATTGCTGCTCAGTGAATTCCTTCCTGCCTGTGCATCCTCACTGTCCTTCCAGGGCCACCACCCTTCCTTCTCTCCCTTTCTCTCCCCTGGGTTCACAGACAGGGGGGTTTTTTAGAGTCAGGGGACCATCAATTCAAACTTGCAGATTAAGGGACACATTTTAATAATGGCCTGGAGGCATTAAGAAGCACTAATGCATTAAATGTTGGAAGATAGCAGGAGCAGGAAAATGCTTGATTCAGAGATAAAGTGACCTAATGCTAATTACATCTGTTCAGCAATCCAAAATCATGTCACAAATTGGAAAGGACCTTTCCCAATTAGTAAAGAGTTCATTAAAAAAAGACTAAAAGCTAGCAGGAGATAGAAAGAGCTTGCACCACACATATATTTTAACTGGACCTGAAAAGATAAATGTTCTCATATCTTAAGGTGTTTGCTGATTCTAAAATCTTCTGTGTCTGATTCTGAACCACTGAGATAAGTATTAGAATCACAGAATATCCTGAGCTGGAAGGAACCCACGAGGATCAGAGTCCAACTCCTGGCCCTGCACAAGACATCCTAATAATCCCACATGTCCAAATTCAGACAGGCCTGGGGCTGTGACCACCTCCCTGGGAGCCTGTTCCAGTGCCCAGCCACCCTCTGGGTGAAAAACCTATTCCTGATCTGTTGAAAGTTGCAAGAATGATGAACCTGTCTGCTGTTCTTTATCCATTTGTTGTTCCTGCTTAGAGATACTTTTCTTCCTTGAGGAAGGGCTACTTCTTTTGCATGATAATTGAAGAAAGTTTTTAAAGGCTTACAAGAAAAAGAGAATGGACTTGCCAATTGTTGTTTCTAATAGAAAAACTTTTTCAAAATTCTGTCCAAACCATGAATAAAAGGACAGAATGGGCCTGGGGAGTTTAGATGTCTAGAACAGAGGAAATATTTATCAGCACAGGGTGTAGACAACAAGAATTTTGTGAATCCCCTCGTGAGAAGCTCTCCCTTTGGAAATTTCATGCTGTCTAGCTGCTGAGAAAGCTTACACAAGGAGGGCTCAAGGGTTTTCAGGAATGTTCAGCTCATGAATCTTTATATAACTCTCCCCTCCAATGTCTCTGACAAGTGTCTTTTTTGTACTGTCCACTGAGTAACTTTAGTTGCCTTTAGCACAAGTAACTGCACCAACAGGGAACCAGACTACATCACACATCAGTGGAAAGGATTGTGCTTAACTAAGGGGTGATAAAATAGAAGAAATTCAGCTCTTTGAGTATTACTTTAGATTATGAAAGACATGCTGCAGCTGCATGGTAATATATGGTGCAGTCCTGCAGTCCTTCTCTGGCCANTGCATTACTCTTTGATTAAAAAAGGGATGGTAATATATGGTGTAGTCCTGCAGTCCTTCTCTGGCCAGACTCATGAATCCCAAGTTTTCAAGCATCCCTGGTTTTCTAGGGCAAGCAGTGGAATCAGCAAGTTCTCAGCCCTTCTACAAACTGGGGTTGATGAGTTTGGCTATAAAAGTAGCCTGAATGGTGGCTTTAAAATCACACTCTTTCACTGTTATCTTGCAGAGTTCAGCAACCTTACCTGACATCAAACATTAACTGGCACATCTGTAGGCCTGCAGATAAATTCAGATCAGCTTCTTGCTCTGTTTAACTCTTACTGCTCTTTTCTTTAATGGGACACCTTAAAAAATACCCAGATAATTGTGATGTTTCCTGAGGTGCAGGCTCAGCTTATAGATAGTCTCTATACTATTAATGTAACTGCATGTGTTTCATATTTTGGAACCTTTCAAATTGCAGCTTTTGATCTCAGTAATATTTGTCTTTACACATTTCTAAATGTATAATGTATCTGAAAGTGTGGCTGTCAGCTGGGCAAGTCTATTTTTTGCTATTATGTCAAAATCAGATATGGAAAGGTTATGTCTCTCACCCAGTATCTAAGGAGAAAATGGAGCTCTGAGACTTCCATGCCTTGCTTTTCACATTGGAGCTTCTGTCTAAAGGTCTTTGTACAAGCATTCTGCTCCTGGCAGCTTCGTGTCTAGACATAACCATCCTCCAGAAACAGGTATTTCATTTTTTGAATTGCACTTGCACAGAAATCAGAGATCAAAATAATAAATTTTGATTGAGCAACATTTTGCCCTCAAACACGACTGTTCCCAAATTAAATTAATTCCATTTTGGGTGAATCAATTCATGCTCAGCCTGTGGAGTTCTGTTGAGTTTAGATTCTCAAAAATCAGCTGGAAAGGATGAAGGCTGACTAATTATTTTTACAATTGGCTGCCCATTCAATTTCTGTTTCTCTAATGGGATTGTTCAGTGAGTATTCTACCAAAAGCACGGAAATTGGTTCAGCTAATTCCCCTCTGAAAAAAAAAAAAAGAAAAAAAAGAAAAAAGAAAAAAAAGATGAAAACCATAACCTTGTATTTAGCTGCTTGCTTCTCATACAGGTCCTGCCTTTTACTGCATTTTAATCTGTGTCACAGTTGAGATAGTTCTGAGAGAGAAAGCTCAGCTCTGACTCTCCATTGAGCCACATTTGCTGCAGCACAACACCTACACACGTTCCTCAGTCCTGCTGCCTCCCCGGAATCAGCTCAGAGCTAAAGATAAACTGTTGCTCAAAGCTCTCCTTGCCTGTGGCATTAAGGGGGGCAGTTATGAACTTGTTGCACACTGTTATTACTTCATTGATCCGCAGCCAGTAGCAAGGATTTATAGCGAGTGGGGATCTGGATAAAGAGTTACCATGGGGAAAGGCAGGATGTATTTAGCCAGAACCAAGCACCTGCCAAGGATCTCTGGCAATCTATAATATTTCATTAACTGAAAAAAAAAAAAATAAACAACCCAAAAACAGGTTAAAAAACCCAAAACAGCAACAAAAACTGCCACTAAGCAGGCAAGATCAGAGCAGACTTATTTCAGTGTGTATAGGGCAATAAACAAAGGTTGCCTGAATAAAAACCTTCTCTAAAATATTAGCCTGAGAGGAAAAAAATGTTGAAATTAACTGCTTGGAGTAGAGGGGAAGCTAATGAAATGGCCCTGGGATGAGGAGGGATGGACAGGGATGAGGCTGGACACGAGCAACTCCCCTTGATGAAACAAATTCTCTTCACTGCTGCCTGACCCCACCTGGGACCTGCTGATCATGGAAACATGGCACTGCTCCCCATTTCCAGCACAGATTAATGTTATTTTAGTGCCTTTTTTAGCAGGAAGAACACTGTGGAGCAGATTTATAAAGATACAGAAGTGCTTAAATCCTGTTGTTAACAAAATGCCTTTGAAAGTCAGCTATTGTGTTCTAACCATTTAATTTCTCTGATTATAACTTGAAATAAGTTACTCCCTACTTAAAATAACTAGTCAAGTCATGAATAGGAAAAGTATTTCCTTACTGAATTTTAAGTCCTCTTTAATTATAGGCTCTCACTGGCTTTTGAATGTAGGATCTGTGCACATTTTAAGATAAACCTCCTGAACAAAAGGAGGAACAAAGCATGTCCTGTCAGAACAACAACAAATAAGTCTGAATCTTAAAATACAGGTCCAGGGTCAATCTTTATGTCACTCCTACATCACAGGCTAAATTCTGCGGTGATTGGAGGAGCTGGATCTCTTGCCCATCAGGGAAGAGGGGAAATGCTCATAATCCATGGAAAAGACCAAATCACAACCTGCAAACCCCAGGGTGTGCCACATTCTACAAAAATTGTGAGAATCCTCAGGAAGAGAAGAGTTATCTCCATGAAAAAATCAGACCTGTGAGGACTCTCATGTTCCCTGTGGTTTATCATTCCTCTGTGACTGCAGAGACAGGGTTTTGCCAACCACAGATATTTTTTTCATCCTGAGAAGGTTTGCAGTGCCTGGGCTGAAGAAAGTTGTGTGTTCTTTGTCTGCAAGAAAATACAAGAAAGAGCAAGTGCTGGAACTGCTATTTCCTTAATTACCAGCTACATCCAGTTAGACTAAATCCTCTAAAAATAGAATTAATTTTATTTAAGTTATCACAATAGCTTTATTTAATCTAGAGCACATATGAGCAAAGCTTATTTAAAACCTGACCAATCTTTTTAATTATTCATTGTTCTTCAGTTACTTTGTAATGTGGGTGGAAAAACATTTGAAGATTTTTTCTTGGAGTGGATAAATCCATATTCATCTTTATCTTGGTTTTCCCATTGCTTTTGAGGGCAGTAGTGAATTTAAACTGTGTCAGCATTTGGCTAGGAGTGAATTGTAGGAAATTATTTTAATTGATTTTTATGTTTTGAATAATATGTTCACAGGCAGTCATTGAATTTGGCTTATGCACATAAACAAACAAAACTCATGGGAATGTGTAATGTTAAATCAGATGTTTTACATTTAGGCTCAAATCTATCTAACAACTTCTAAATCCAACTTTGTGCAGATGCACATGCAAATTTCCACTCAAAAGCAGTGCCAGGGACTGCAGGGATGGCCTACTACAATAGTTTAGGACATTTCTCAGTCAAGTCTCATTTCTTAGACCCGAGTTTCATTTTAAAGCAGAAGTGAGTCCATGGAAGTCAGTGGAATGACACAGTTGCAAAAACTCCTCTCACCCCTGAAGCCTTACACAAGTGAAGGGCAGAAGGAAAGTCTTTACATGCCCTTGCCCTGGATGGGGATCCTGCAGGGTCTCTGCCCTGGATCAATCTGCTCTGGACATGCAGCAATTCTTTGTCCCAGGGTCCTTGTGGCTCTCAGGAGAGCAAACACAGCAGAGTGGAGTTTGGCCACAGCCCATGTCACTGCAGGCTGTCACTGTCCAGTGCTCTGCACACAGGGCAGGAGTCCCTGTGCTGATAACTCATCAAATTAATTCCCCCCTTCTCATGGCCCAGGTCCTGTTCAGGGTCATTAATGTGAGGAGGGTTCAGCACTTTGAACCACAGGCTTCACTTGTGATCTCTGCCAGAAGCACACACGATGCAAACACTACAGGAAAATTCAAGGAAAGATAAATTCTCTGCTGGAAAGGAATGATTAAACCTTATTAATTTAAAGAATCACCAGGGAGGAAAAGACTAGCTTCACTGGAAATGGAAGATATAAAAGATGAACTCTTTCCATCACTGCAGTTCAGCAGCATGCAGGACTTAAGAGGCAGATGCTGTGTGATTTATTATTCTTCTGTGTGGGTAGTTCATACATGGTCTTTGTAACATGCTGTAACTTTGCAAAACACATTTGTGCCTTCACTTTTTTTTTTCTATTTTATCTCCTATATAAATTACTTTTCTGTGCATTTAACGATTAAAAACTTCTTGCCAGTTAAAGACAGGTGTTATGAACTACCCCTTGACACTACTGTGAATCTCTATTGGGAATCTTTGTTGTGAATCTCTATTGTGAAAACAGCTGTTGGATGCCTGCTAAACAGGGAATATCAGTCATGTAATAAGAAAATAATAAATTTACTATTAAAGGGTAATGTGTCTGCTCAGAAGCACTGACTCTGCTTCCTGTATTTCCACTCCTGCTTTAAAACTCTTGGTAAATTGTTCAAAGTTTCTGGGTATTTTTATTTGATTTCTATCCCATTTGGGGTTTGTCTACTTAAACTATTTAATCAGGGTAAAGACTTTTTCTCTGGATTTCTGTGTTTTTTTTCTTTTCTGTGCTTTAAAACCCTGATCTAAATTTGGGACCCAGGCACTGCTGTAGTTCAGTAACATTGACAGATAACAGTAGCAATGTCAGGATTGAAAAAGGCAGTTCCTCTGGCATTTGGCATTTAATGTAATGTCAATATGCTGAAAGATTTTAGGAAAGTACTCTGAATCATGCTGCTGTCATTCTTGAAATTTCTGTGCCAACACAAATTGAGAGTGCCATGCATGGCCAGTATTTGGATTGAGAATTTCAAGTAAAAATGAATAAGTTTTACTAGAACCTGCATTATGACCTTCACAGGCATAATATCAGCTCTTGGTAGAGATTGTTCAATCAATGGTAAGGACAGAGTCTGAGGGATTTACAAGGATGACATTTGACATGACTAAAATATTTTATCAGTGGCCTCTGCAAGAATGTCTTTAAGCACCACTGCCATAAAGCTGATTGCAATGTGAAAAGGGCAAGACAGCAGGATGCCAAGATGCTCAATTCCTCACTACATTACAGCTTTTACAGACCAGCACTCCTGGGGTCAGAGTGAATTGCAGCTTTGGGGTTGACTAAGAAAGATATATCCTGAGTCAATGCAGGAAGAATTTTTCTTTCTGGAGAGTTTATCATCAGCAGAGACACCAGGAAACTTTCTGCAAGGTTACAGGTACAGGATTCTGGTATCTCAGGAATCTCAGTACCAAACACCATGAAATGTTTAGTTTATTGGATAGGATTCCATAAAATCTGTTGCAAGAATAGGCAAGGCTGGTCACTTGTGCAATAGGTTCAGAAGTTCCCTTGGCAGTTTCACTGGGATCACCTGCTCCTTTGCCTACCCTGCAGCCCTGTGTGGGTCTCACCCACAGCTCTGGGTGTTTCTGGTGGTGCAGTCACTGCAGTCCCTCCTTCAGTGGTGTCTGGGTGTCCTGCCTGGGCTCCAAGCCCTGTGCAGCTGCATCCTGGAGACATCTGCCCTCCTGGAAATGGGAGGATTCCAGAAATGCCACAAAGCAGCATCAAAGCAAAGCCTGAATTTCTGAATTAGGAGTCCAGAACCAAGGGACTCTGACTGAAATGTGGTGGCTCCCAGGCTGAACACAGAGCAAAGGCAGTGCTGGCATCACCAGCACCTTCTGGGAAGATTGGACTTCACAAGAAACCACCCAGAAAAAAATTTGGGTAGCACAGCAGCTTCCAGTAGATCTCTATTGATATGATATCTCCTTTGATGAACTGGTATTTTTCAACAAAAAAAAAATTATTGGAACAATGTTATCATCTCTAATACTGAGCTGGTCCTGATTTTTTACTGCAGAAGACTGCAGTTGGTTAGGGCTGTTCACATGCTGGGAAAAAGCATCAAAATCTGTTATTTACATCCTATGTTATTCAGTCATTTGCTCTTGAGAAAAATCAAAATCAATCCCATAAAGTTTAATTTTCAAATTTTAAAAATCATGGGTTTGCTCCCTTTTGCACTGCAAGTTTGAAATCTTTCTACAAGGCTGCATTTGCTCCTGGGTTGTAAGGCAGCTGCTAAATGGAACCACAGCTGTTAGAGGAGGTAACATCCTGCTGAGCCACCCAGATCCAACCCTCTGATGGGTAATAACTGGAAAGATGCTTTTAAAAGGATCCTTTTACTTAAGGATCCTCCTAATTCAAATCCTGACAAACTTGCAGGACTGGTGGCATAGGATTTTGACTTCCCTTAAATAGGTTCACCCTAGAGGGAGCAGTATCACTTGTGTTAATGATAGAAAATGGGGTTGGCCACGTAGCCTGGCATGATTTATGGTGGAGTGCAGCACACTGTGAAGTCCTTTAGCCTTTAATTCCACCAAGACTTTCAATCTCTACAACCAGAATTCTCTACAATTAATGAATGCAGCAGCTGAATAAGGGTGAAGTGGATGCACAAATTATTTCCTAATGACTTAGTTAAAATGTTTGTTTTAACCTCCACAAGGGACCTTGCTTTTCAAAATTAAGGTTCCTCATGGAGAAACCAGCTACGGAATGGGATTGGCTAAAAGGTAAGAAATTATTTGTTGCATTCCTAACAGTGATGAAGTCTCAGAGAAACAAGTTTAACTTTCTCTTACTTTGGAGAAGGAATACAATTTGAACTTCATCTAAATGTGCTTTTTCCCAGCCAAATGTGGGTACACTGTAGCATTTAGGTGTTGGCAGTGAACCTGGCTCAGATTTCTTCACCATTTTGTAGGTAACAGCAATGCTGCAGGCCAGACAGTGCCATTTCTGATACCTCTGGGACTTATTTATTGCCAATGAAAAACAAATGGCTTAATTCCAGGGAGAAAATCTGGTGGAAAAGCAAAAACTGGAACAGCATTCAACTCCTCATCCTTCAGCTGTAGCTCTTCAGTAAAACCTTGGTTGTCTGAGTAGCAGAACAAAGGTGTGGTCTGGAAAACCAGCAGTAAAGAAATCTTTGGTGCACAAAGTTAATATTCTTAAATATCTTATTGTAAAATAGAAAGGCATTCCTTTATTTTGGTGGCTTCTGAATATGAGGGTACTTAGTGATATGTGGAACAAGCTTGTGAAAAAGCTGGGGGTTGTTTTTGTGAGTCTGGAAATACACAGGGGAGGGTTGAACAGGCAGAGCCTGTTTGCTATCTCCAAATCCATGGCTTTTAGAGAAAATTTTCCCCTGAATTGCTGCTTCCAAGTATCCTTAAATCCTTATCCACCCTAAAAATGAGGTGCAGGAAGCAGGATATGTGCAGCCCTGTTGACTGGACACTGCAATCTGCTGTCACAAGAAGCCAAGCCTGAGAGAGACAGTTATGAAGTGATCAGGTAATGTGGATCCTCTGCTTTTTCTGTCAGGGATTGAAAGAGCCAGAGAGGAGTATATTTTATGGCCTGAATATTCCTCATTATGAGGGGGTCCTAAATCTTTCTCATTAAAATGGTGCTGAGTCAGGCAAGTCGATGCAGTGTGACACAAAATGAATGTTGTTTAAGAAAGATAAATATCCCATTTCCAGTCAAATTCGTGCTTCAGCATGGAAGGATCCCAAAAGGGCCAGTCTCCACAGGAGTGAACAGTAGGTTACCACAGTTCTGCTGCTGCAGAATTTCATCCTTAACAAAGAGCAGTCAGGGTAAAACCCACAATCCCTTTTTGGATGTACCTTCTGCAGTTCAGGTGCACTGCCCTGGATGCCTTCCCTCTTTTCAGGAGAGGAATAAACACTGCCTCTGCACTGTCCCAAAGGGGCAGTCAGGCTTTGTACTAATCCTGTCCATTATCCATTTATCATCACCTTTGCAGGTTCCTACACTCAAGGCAGAGCTGTGCTTTTCCTGCACCAGTGCCCGACTCCATGCGAGTTTTCTCAGTCTTGCTTTTGAGCTATGTGGAAATTCTAATGGAAGCACTAAATCATTTTGCTGTGGAGAGTCTCCTTTGTCTATTAGCTGTGATTAGCATTCACCTTTCCTGTTTTCAATGAGCACTCTGCTCTGGGATCCCCTCTAAACACAACGTTTTGCTCATTTTATGTTTTTGCAAGACATAAAGTGAGCAAAGGTAAATAGGTACTTTGAGAACTCCTCAGCTATCATCTATAGCTCATTATTCCTCCAGACTGGGAGTTTATGATGAATTTGTACAATATTTATATAAACAATGGCTATCACAGTTGTGCAAATTATTTCCTTTTGTACTAAAGAATGGATCATTAGCATGAACTTAAAATGTTGTTTTATGCTTTACACATTGAATTATCCTTTATATGACTGTAAAAGTCTTCCTATGATATTCCCTTTGCCTTGTGCAGCTCTAGGGGTCAGCTTATGAAACATGCCAAAATAAAACTCACTGAGATAGACAATGACCCTTTCCAGCTCCATTCACTCCAGGGACTAAATTTACCAAAATCCTGGTGTGCCTGGGCACTTCTTGTTAGTAAATGGCCCTTCAAGGTGGGAGAGTGACAAATTGGCAGCACATTATTGGCTGCCTGCTGCCTCCCGTCCTTGGACTGTGATCCGGGAAATGCCCTCAGCCACAGCGGATCCTTTTCTGCAAGAATATCCTTTCCTGCAAGAATATCCCTCTGGGGCTGTGCCAGCCCGTGATGCACCAGAGCAGCCTCTATTAGATGGCTCTGAGCCATGGCACCAAGCCAATCTCCAGCTGAAAGCAAAAGAGAGAGCAGAAGATTTAAGGTCACTTCACTTTACCCAGAGCTGTGCCTGCTGAGGGCAGTTTGGAGCAGGGAGTTGAAACCTGGTGACAGCACCCATCAACCCATCAGGTGTGTTTGTCATGGGACTGGAAATGCCATTTACATGGGAAATGGTGACTGTGCTGATGGGCTGTGGCAATTAATCCCTTTTGGGAGAATCCACTGAAATGGATTCAGAAAAGGAAGGGGCAAAAGGAAGAATAAGAGTTTGGAGGGGAAGGGGACACTTTTTTCTTTTATAGGTTTATTTTAATGCATGTTTTCTCTTCAGTGGTTGAAGGCAAAATAACTGAAGAATTGTAAAGTGAAGGAGAGGTTTGGACAGGAAAAGAAAGGCAGTGGAAACATCCAGGCCACCAGCTGTGGAAGCTGTGCAGAGGGGCCCTGTGACAGCTCAGAGAACATGAGATGTCAGAGCACCAAGGCTTGGGCTGGGATTTTTAGAGTAACTCATCTGTTTTGCACTGGAGCAGATAAGCAATATTTATCTGACCCATTTTGTTATTTCTCTGCAGTGAAGTCCATCTGAAGGTGACTTTACTACAGCCCAGAGCAGCAGTGAAGCACAGAGGATGCTCCTCTGTGGTGGGTGAAGCTCAGAGCTCAGAGTGATCAGGGCAGTTGTCCAAAACACACATCTCTGCCCCCAGGTCACCTGCCCTCCATCACACCCATGCCCATCTCCACTAAATTCAGTAGCAGCTGCATCTGGGAACTGGGGAATGCAGCAATTTGGTCAGCACCAAACAGGCCTGCTCTGGATTAAATATTTACCAAAGTGTTTGCAGACAAAGGGCCTGGAAGAGCTGCCTGCTCCATCTCCTGCTGTTTGCACAGTAAATAACCAGGCATGCAGCTGTCCCCCACATACACAGGTGTTCTCAGGGCAGGGAAGGATAAAGCCTGGTTTTCTACCTGCCTAGGTGGGTTTCTAATACAGAGATGGGTGTCAAGATTGAGGAAATATTTAGATGTCTAAGGAAACTTCCATCCTTCATTGCTCACATCTCATTCAGAGACAGTTCTTCCACACAACACTTGTTTTTGGAAGAGGAAAGTAATTTCTGAATGCCCAAGCACCTTGGTAGGTTAAACATCAAAGCAGGCTTACATTAAAACAGTTATAATGTAGCAAAAATTACCTAATTGCCAGGTTGGATGGAAAGAAATACGTGGCTTGTGAGTACCACTGCTTTTCCTTTTTAAACTGAAAGCACGCCAGGATGAAGAGGCAAAACTCACTGGTTTTGCACATGGCCCCAGTCCCACGAGCTCAAACAGTGCAGCCTTTTCCCTCAGTGGCTCTCTGCCAAGGTGATGGGCCACTGCCATGGCAAGCAGGGAAGCAGAAATAGCAGAACCCCTCAGATAACTCACTCAGCCCTTGAACTGCTGTTTAAAAACATGTCCTCAATCCTTAAGGATATAGCAAGCTCAGACAAATCTGTCCACAGCCAAAATTTTGTCCTGAAACTACTATTTGGACTAAGCTGAGGGAGGCATTAGAAGGTACTAAATATTTATTTGGGGATTCTGATGATGCTGAGCATTTTTATTTTTTTTTCTTGTGGAAGCTCCTATCCCAGTGACCATAAATGAAGAACAGGACTTGGATGGAGCAGATGGTTCAGCAGATGGTGACTTGCTCCTTTTTTAACCAAGCTTTTGTGTAAATGGAGTGTGGCATGGATCTCTGCATGCTTTTTGACTTTGAGAGTGTGTATGTGTGCTTTTGGTCTTTAATGAGTATTTAATTATGAAACCATGTATCATGATGATGATATGGATTTTACTGGCTTTTTAAAGACTTAGAAAGTTCTTGAAAATGTGTTTCTTTTCACTGATTTATGAAACCAACACTGTCTTTGCCAAAGAGGCATTTTGGTTCTGATTTTTAATTAAATTACAGTAGCTACAATCCTTGACTGTAGGATTGTAGCAAGACTTTATAACAGTCCTGAATTTTTTTATTTTTCTTGTTTTGGTTCTCCACCATTTGGCTTAATTTCCCTTACTGCCCAGAGCATTAAGGTTGCAATGAGCCTGAAGCAGGTAACTGAAGAAGGGTGAGGTGTGAGGTTCACTCTGCAAACAGTTCTCTCAAGCTGTCAGAAGTTCTACAGTCCCCAGCACCTACTTAGCATTCCTGGAGGTAACAGCCCCTCAAACCTGCCAGCAGCACTGCTTCTGTGGGGGCTCCCTAACCCATTTTATTCAAAAACTAGTGAAAAAAATGTACTGTTGAACCATTTCAACTGATGTGCCTTTTTCAGACTGATAAAGGTTAAGGAAAAGTCACCCAAGGAGCCTGAGCATCAGCAGATCTGAGGCAGCATAAATTCTGCCACAGGGAATCTGAGGATTTGTCATGAGGATTAGACTGAGAGTGGCAGGATATTGCAGTGGCACAGCTGGAATAGAAGAGCAGGTCCTTTTACTGCCTAGGAGTGGTTAAACCAATACAGTGCCTTCTGTCCTCTTAAAACTCATACTCCTATAACTCACCTGTGCATTTACTCCTAATTTCACGTTATTTCTTAAGGCCACAGAGTGGTTTTCCAGGATCCAGCTTTGTAAGTTAATGTAATTGAAAGTGGTTGTCCTGGCTCTCATTTCATGTAAATTTTTTTCTTTTAACATGAGGTGTTTGTTCTTTTGTTCAATATTGTCCCAGGTAGGAGACTGTGGTGTTTCTGCTGCCAGAGCTCACAGGTTTTGCAGTCTGTTTTAAACTACACTGAATTATATTTTGGGTTCAAAGACAAAAGACAAGCTACTTGCAGAATTGTCCAGCTTTGCTTTGTCTCCTGCTTGAAGTGCTTCTGAGCTGAATATAATGAAGATCTATTCTAGGAATTCCTAAGGGATCTCTTTACACAGGATCTGGAACTGGTCCATGGGTTTCAACACTTTAACCAATGCACCGTCTAATATTGATTTCCTTCAGAAGTCAAAGCAATTTGTTTTTCTTCCCTGGGGACTTTGGGTTTCTACCTTTGGCTGCAGTCCTTGAATTAATATGGAAATTGAGAACATCACTTAGGCCTGGTCTCACATGCAGGCACAACGTGCAGTCTCATGGAGCCAGGAGTTCATTTGGGCACTCAGAGGATCCCTTGGTCTGCTCTGGCAGCTGCACAACTCACACAGCTCTTTTCTCACCCTCCTCTGAGCTCCTGTCAGAGGAGCAGAACACTAAGTGGTTTATTTTCTGGTCTCTATTTTTTTTTTATTCTTCCCTCTTTCTTTTGGTCACTTTTTCTCATGTCACTGGAGAAAAGGCCAGCACAGCTTTCTGGAAATGTTCTTAGACTGGGGAGGGAATAAGGAGCTGATTCCAAGCCAGAAGGCAACTCCATGGAAAGCAGCCATCTCTCCCATCATTAATCCATAGTCACCCACAGGTGACTGTCTAGCCAGCCAAAAGTTTCAGATTTACAGCTGAATCCCAACACCTTTCTGCTCATCAGCACTTCCAGGCTGCCAGTGAGTGCGATCAGTGCCTGGCTGAGGCTCCCTTCCATCTCTTGGCAGTCTCAGGGCAGAGTGGCTCTCACTTTGTACCACATGGACCTGGAGGTGGAATCCTGGGGAATCAGAGCACCCATGAGGGTGTTCCATGCTGGAATTCCTGCTGTAAGCCTCAGTGTGACCTGAGGAGCTTGTGCTGTGCACGTGTGGGTTCACTGGAGCACAAAGAGACACAGGGCACCAGGAGAGCAGGGACACCTGCAGCAGCTCAGGCCACCAAAGTCATCCTTCTAAATGACACGTGATCTTGTGAATTTGTCACACTGCCAAAGGAGCTGGAACAATTCCTCTGGGACACAAAGACACGGGTGCAGGCAGGATGTGACCTGCTAGGATCATATCCAGCCTCATTTGAAGGGTAAGGCTCTTGGTGGTGTTAAATGACAATCTGTTCTGAATTTATCCTGCCCATATGCCGTCAGTAACAACCTACAAAACACACCTCTCCTTTTAGATCCAAGTTTGCATCTGTTCCAAGCAAAGCATGTGCCATCTCCCTGCATATTCCTAGCAAGGCTATAATAGACAACACAGGAGTAAGCTGAAACAGGAAAAATTCCTTTTGGTATCATGGGAAAATTCATCACAAAGTCACTGTCATTTTGTCCTGGCTTTGCATGGACATAAAATCTCAGAGGATAAAACATCTCAAAATACTTCCCCATGGTTCTATGACATGTGCAGGGTTACTGCAGCTCAGGTAATGCCCCTTAGCAGGAGCATTCTGATGTTTCAGCTGTGATTTGTCCATCTGTGTTTGGTTGCTGCATCATACAGGTAACCAGCATCTTTGAAATGAGGATCCCAGCTGTGAGCAATCTGGATACTGAGATGCCAAGAGCTGATAAGGTTTGTGAGAGGTTACAGCTTCAAAGGAATTGATTTATAATTGTTTTCTATTTTTAAATATGCAGCTGGACATCCAGTATGATCTACAGAGCCTCTGACAGGTTTACATGCTTCATTTACATTGACTAAAACCAATGTTTAGGTGCTTCTATAAATCTCCCTGGCTGTTTGTCTTGATCTCCAGGCAAGTAAATGCATTGGAAAGCTGAAACAAAACAAACAAACAAACAAAAAAACCACAAAAAACAAACAAACAAAAAAATTAAGGCCTGATTTTTAAAATCTCACATCTCATATGACATCAATGGTCAGAAATATAAAATGCTCTTTTCTCAGCATCCTGAACTCTTACAAGTTCTACCCATTTGCTGTCATAATTGGATATATCTTTTCACGACTTTTGAACTTGTAATCTGAAAGAAGCCATAGAAAGTGCATAGAAATCTGCAGTCCCAGAATATAAGCATTCTTACACTAGTATTTACAATTAAATGGGGATTTTTTTTTTTTACTGTTGCAGTGATGTAGGAAAAAATCCCCTCTAAAGTGAAATTCTGCTCTAAATAAGTCTTGTTGGTGCTTTGTTTGCTTAGCCTACTAATTTTCTATATCAAATACACTCCCTTTACTTTTTAAAATATCTTTTATGAAGAGAGAAGTCAAGGGAAAAAAATCAAACATCTTTTCATATGTTATTGTCAGGAACAAAACTTCTGAAGGCTGAACTCCAGACTCCTGTGCCTTCAGGGAGACCCTTAAAGGGAGGCAATGAAAATGTAGTGATTCTTCAGCTGTACAAGTAGTAATATAAACAAATTTTCATCCTCTTAGATGCATCAGCTCCAGGAGGAATGGGAGAGCAGAAGTTCACCTGCAGCATCCAAGTGAGCAGCAATGTCAGACAGCAGCCTTGTAGAACAAGGTGCCACGAGAGCTCTTCAGAACAAGCCCATCTTAAAAGGTTTGAATAACAGTGTTTTATTCAATATTCAGAAGAGATTTGAATTTCCAAATATTTTTCTAAGGAATCTTTCTGCTGAGCTGGCACTGAAATTCCAAGTTGCAGAACCGAGGAAGTGTTTTAAGATCCAATAACAATGAAAAAAGAAAGAAAATTCTGTCCTACAGAAATGCTGACACCAGCACAGACCCAGCCACATGTCCAAGAGTTGCCTTTGTTAATAATGTTCTTTTTTACACTTTTGTGGTGTGAGGTCATGCATGATGAATTTTTTTGCTGGCATGAATATGAATGTCTTGTAGAGTTCCTTCTCTTTCCCCACCATCCCTTCTTCCTGTTAGCATGCCAATATGAATCAAAATCAGGCCAAAATTATTGTGATGATAAAGCCTGAGCTGTGTCATAATGAAAATGATATTGCTGAACTGTGCTGTGCTCTGAAATATCCTGCCAGCTTACTGAGAGTGGCTGAAATGTGCTGCACCAGTTCCCCCATCTGCTTCCCAAACCACAAATCTCCCTGCTAGGGGAGGTGGAGAGATGCTCCGAGCTCCTCCTCCTTTCACAAGGCTAAAGTTAGGGCTGCAAGCTCCTATTTTTGGACTCTTTGGCGACTACTGTGAGAGTTTGTGTGATAAGGAAGGGAAAATTCACATCTTCCCGAATTAGCAGCCTCTCTGCACCCATTTTCCTGCTCTTTGTCCCATTTTGCACAAGACCAGCTGCCCCTGCGGGGGTACAAAGGAGGTGACAGCTGAACGTAGCCAGTGTGATGTTTTAGGATCTGAATGGCTCCTCACAAGAGCTTCAGGGTGTCTAAGGGCATCAGGGTTCTGGTTTGGCCTGCAATTCATTTTGTCTGCTTTGCCAGGATTTTATTGGTTCTCTGATGTTTCTCTAAAACCAAAACCAATACTTTAAAACCAGAAAATACGGTCAGAAATATTTCTGGGACAACTTCATAATTCAATAGAAAGTAAGGAAATACTCAGGAAGTTTAAAAATTCCTGTTTTCATATATTCAAAGTCCAAGTTTAGATTTTAAAATCACAGCAATTCAATTTCATTTTAATGAGATTCCAGGATATTTTAAAAATCAGTAAGGACCTAGAAATGGCTTCTTATTAGATGATAAGCACATATTAATGTGACTTGATCCAGTATAAGGTTTTCTAATTCATAGCAACCCAAATGCAATTTAAGCTCAATTATAGATGAAAATGACTCAAGGAATGTAGAGTTTAAATTTTTTAAGATAAATTATGTATAAAATTGGACCATTCCACCATGTTGTTGTCACAAATGCAACATGTCAAGGACACCATGTTAAAAAAACTTTTGGATGAATATCGAAAGCACAAAGGATAATTAATTCTGACTGCTTTTAGACTCACATTCTTTCTGCCTGATTAAAATTTAACTGAAATAAATAAAAAATAATGGAAAAAAAATTGCCCAGCAATCTGAAACCTCTTCCTAAGCTTTCTGCACTTGCTGAAGTTTTCTTCCTGTAGCTGAGTTCACTTCAAACAGGTCAGAGCTGTAAAATTTCCAGCAGATAAATATGGCATTATTGTAAAGGTCTGAGGAAGAAAAAGTGGATATAGAATATACTCTATCATGGTAGAGCACAAAACACTTGTGGGGATGAAGGGCTGAAAGGAGCAGTGTCAGGCCAGCACCTCTCACACTGCAGAGCCTCTTGCAGCACTCAGGTGTGTGCCCAGCTCACTCCAGGAGCTCTTCCCACCCAGCCCAGCCTCTTGCAGTGAGATTTGGCTCTTGGTAATTCAAAATCAGCTCGGGTCACACCTCTTTTAACAGATGGGCCCAGTCAGCTCTCCCTTCCTCCCTTCCTTATCAAGCAGGAGCAGTTCCAGGGGTTTGTTGGTGCTCACTCCACACCTGAGAGGAGGAAAGAGTCGTGTGGCAGAAACAAAACCACCTGCAGGGAGGACGAGCTGCAGCCTAATTAAACCTGACTGTCCCCAAGTGCTTTCTGGAGAAGAGTTGTTCAAAATTACCTAAACTAACCCACATTCTTAAAACCCCCCTGAGGTTTTGTTTTCCTCTCGTTTATTAGGATTCTGCCTTTCTAATTGCCATGATTGTGATAATGTTGCCTTTGATTTATGCTGAGGAGCCTGCAAGCAAAATTTGGCCACTCAGCATTAAGGCTGCAGTGCTGGTCTTCAGACAGTTCTCAGCCTAAGGAGGGTTTTCATCTCTTGCCCACTAAGATTATCACTGAGCTCTCCATCTGACAGCACAAGGAAATTGAGAGCTAAACTCTCTATTAGAAGTTTTTGAGAATAACCAGAGTTAGGCAGTGGAAACAAAAGTTCCCACTGAATCCACTACAGTAGATTCAAAGACTCAGAAAGAAAATGAGAAAACTTTCTTGTTAATGAGAAAATATAATTGTCTATTTATATAACTCCTTTTTTATTCTGGAGAACCTCATCAGTTTGTGCTTGACCTTCTCTTTCTCCCTATTTTTTTCACCACTTACATATTTTCTGTACAATGTCTCACAGCTAAGGGGACTGCAAAAAGCAGAATTAGGCCCTTTCTAAGTGAGTAGCAATCTAACTATAAATGAGTAATAATCTAGCACTTAGAAAAAGCCTCTAAGAGGGCAAAAGATCACTGCAGTGTTGTATAATGACTGTCACAGCTGAGTTCAGGACAAGAGGAGGAGATCCCAGATGGAAAAGGGAGAATTTAGGGGCATAGATAAAATGAAATAAGAAAATTGTGATTTGGCTGTGCTGGCATTTCAGTATCAGCCCTTAATAAGAGCTCATTGGAAACATTCAGGAAGAATTTGTTTCCTTTGGAAAATGCTGATAATGCCAACAACATCAAAACCTCTGGCTGTGTTTTATGGCACTGCCCACCCCAAAAATGAGACAAGACAGGGATTTCTGCCACATCCTGAATTGCCCAGACCAGAGCTCACCCTTTGCCCAGCTGAGGTTTCTTCCCTGAATTTCAGGCACGGAACAAAGATCCCTTCTGCATGCCAGAAAACAGAATTATTCGTGCCTCCCTTTCTCAAGCCACTGTTAAAAACCACTTCAGGTGCTCACATCCCCCATCTGCCATCACCACCACGTTATCCTGTGCCAGGTGGGCACATCCACAGGATTCCCCACCCTGTCCCATGTGCACCAGGGAGTTCTGTGTTCTTGGGAACAAACAGAATTGGCCTGACACTGAAGAGCTGCTGGCCTGGAGAATTTCATAGAGATGGGCCAAAAAGCTGCTTCTCAGTTATTCAAAAGTTGAAGGGAATTTTCTCCCAATTTAGTAATGATGATAATAATGTTTAACTTCACAGAAAATTTTGAAATTTATATTTCCATCAATAATTCAGTGTGGGTTTGTGTGTTTGTTTGTTTTTGTTTTGTTTTGTTTGTTTTGTTTTTAAAGAATAAATTAGTATTTTCTATAAGAATCATTTCTTTGGTCTAATACCACAAAACTGAGCTTTAGTTCTTCTAACAATCAAGTCTTCAGACTTTTAGTCTTTCCAGAAATTCAGGGGCCTTGACTGTGTGTTTTATTTAGCTTCAGGAGCAGATTATGGGTTTTAGGAAGCCTGATTGATGCATATACTTGGCCCTTGCCCTCGTTTTTCATTTCATTAGTATTCCATTCATTTTCCCATGGTTTTAATGAACATGTCATTTATGACCCTATTTTTGTCTCAGAATTGCACTGGTATAATTTAATAATGAGTTTCATCTAAGATGGTTAAACCATTGCAGAAAAACTCAGGTTTCTTTTAGTTCAATTTGAGCGGTTTGTTTTGTTTCATTTTATTTGAAATTGTGAGAAGTATTTTAATCTGGCTGACAACAAGCTACTTTTCTCAGTAAATAATAGGGTATCAAATCTTTTGCTTTGCTGTAATTACACTGGTAGAGAATCTGTTTATCTTATATAAATGCTGCTTTCTCATATAATCATCCTTTCTATACCAGAATTGTAAAGAAAGTTATAGATTCTCTTGTTTCTGATGATCTATTTGAGAACACTTGGCAATTGAAAATAAAACAGCTGTAAAAAATCTATTAGTAAAATAGATTTAATATTATAATTTAATAAAATACTAATATTGGTAATGATTAATAATTGTTATTTTTATTTTTTAATAAATTGATGCTATTTAATAAAACAAATCTATCTGTTAAAAAATCTGCTTGGCTGCCAATTTTCTGTTCTGTGAACCTGAGCAGTCATGTAAAGGATGTTTTTTTCCATTTCAAACATGAGACATTGGCCTTGTGGACCTTTTCCTCAGAAATACAAGATGTATTCCTAAGCATTGCACTCTGCCCTTGAAATGTGGGTTTATACAAAGAGCTGACACTCCTGCTCACAAAAGCAAACCTGGTGCCATCTGCATTAACAATCACTGTCCAGCCTCTGCTGAGGGCCCCTGATGCAGCTCTTCCTTGAGCTCCTACAGCCTCAGAGTTTGGCAATTGAGANTGAGAAAACTTTCTTGTTAATGAGAAAATATAATTGTCTATTTATATAACTCCTTTTTTATTCTGGAGAACCTCATCAGTTTGTGCTTGACCTTCTCTTTCTCCCTATTTTTTTCACCACTTACATATTTTCTGTACAATGTCTCACAGCTAAGGGGACTGCAAAAAGCAGAATTAGGCCCTTTCTAAGTGAGTAGCAATCTAACTATAAATGAGTAATAATCTAGCACTTAGAAAAAGCCTCTAAGAGGGCAAAAGATCACTGCAGTGTTGTATAATGACTGTCACAGCTGAGTTCAGGACAAGAGGAGGAGATCCCAGATGGAAAAGGGAGAATTTAGGGGCATAGATAAAATGAAATAAGAAAATTGTGATTTGGCTGTGCTGGCATTTCAGTATCAGCCCTTAATAAGAGCTCATTGGAAACGTTCAGGAAGAATTTGTTTCCTTTGGAAAATGCTGATAATGCCAACAACATCAAAACCTGTGGCTGGACTGTGTTTTATGGCACTGCCCACTCCAGAAATGAGACAAGGCAGGGATTTCTGCCACATTCTGCACTGCCCAGGCCAGAGCTCACCCTTTGCCCAGCTGAGGTTTCTTCCCTGAATTTCAGGCACGGAACAAAGATCCCTTCTGCATGCCAGAAAACAGAATTATTCGTGCCTCCCTTTCTCAAGCCACTGTTAAAAACCACTTCAGGTGCTCACATCCCCCATCTGCCATCACCACCACGTTATCCTGTGCCAGGTGGGCACATCCACAGGATTCCCCACCCTGTCCCATGTGCACCAGGGAGTTCTGTGTTCTTGGGAACAAACAGAATTGGCCTGACACTGAAGAGCTGCTGGCCTGGAGAATTTCATAGAGATGGGCCAAAAAGCTGCTTCTCAGTTATTCAAAAGCTGAAGGGAATTTTCTCCCAATTTAGTAATGATGATATTAATGTTTAACTTCACAGAAAACCTTGAAATTTATATTTCCATTAAGAATTCAGTGTGGTTTTGTCTGTTTGATTGTTTGATTGTCTGGTTTTGGGTTTTTTTGTTTGTTTTGTTTTTAAAGAATAAATTAGTATTTTCTATAAGAATCATTTCTTTGGTCTAATACCACAAAACTGAGCTTTAGTTCTTCTAACAATCAAGTCTTCAGACTTTTAGTCTTTCCAGAAATTCAGGGGCCTTGACTGTGTGTTTTATTTAGCTTCAGGAGCAGATGATGGGTTTTAGGAAGCCTGATTGATGCATATACTTGGCCCTTGCCCTCGTTTTTCATTTCATTAGTATTCCATTCATTTTCCCATGGTTTTAATGAACATGTCATTTATGACCCTATTTTTGTCTCAGAATTGCACTGGTATAATTTAATAATGAGTTTCATCTAAGATGGTTAAACCATTGCAGAAAAACTCAGGTTTCTTTCAGTTCAATTTGAGTGGTTTATTTTGTTTCATTTTATTTGAAATTGTGAGAAGTATTTTAGTCTAGCTGACAACAAGCTACTTTTCTCAGTAAATAATAGGGTATCAAATCTTTTGCTTTGCTGTAATTACACTGGTAGAGAATCTGTTTATCTTATATAAATGCTGCTTTCTCATATAATCATCCTTTCTCTTCCAAAATTGTAAAGAAAGTTATAGATTCTCTTGTTTCTGATGATCTATTTGAGAACACTTGGCAATTGAAAATAAAACAGCTGTAAAAAATCTATTTGTAAAATAGATTTAATATTATAATTTAATAAAATACTAATATTGGTAATGATTAATAATTGTTATTTTTATTTTTTAATAAATTGATGCTATTTAATAAAACAAATCTATCTGTTAAAAAATCTGCTTGCCTGCCAATTTTCTGTTCTGTGAACCTGAGCAGTCATGTAAAGGATGTTTTTTTCCATTTCAAACATGAGACATTGGCCTTGTGGACCTTTTCCTCAGAAATACAAGATGTATTCCTAAGCATTGCACTCTGCCCTTGAAATGTGGGTTTATACAAAGAGCTGACACTCCTGCTCACAAAAGCAAACCTGGTGCCATCTGCATTAACAATCACTGTCCAGCCTCTGCTGAGGGCCCCTGATGCAGCTCTTCCTTGAGCTCCTACAGCCTCAGAGTTTGGCAATTGAGAGCAGAGAGGAGGAGCAGGTAAAGTGGGAGCAGTTGTGACCCTGTGGTTTGGGGACACCCCTGATCCCATTCAGTTTGCTCACACAGAATGAGCACTTTGGAGGAGAAAATGGAGATGAGAGACAGAAAGAGGATAAACACTGACTTATGCATCCAACAAACTGGAGGAGATTATTTTCCTATTTCTCAGCTGAATAGAGCTGGATCCCACTAAATTCAGTTTCTGCTTAGTGGGATTTTCTGTGTCCTTTGATCAAAACCACGGGAAACCACTAAAAAGAATACAACTCCTTCCCAGCACCCCCTGTTATTTTGACCAGCTTTGATCTCTGAGGAAGCTGTTGCTTGAAAAATTTAAGAAATAGATGTGCAGTTATTAGCAAGGGAGCTAAAACTGTGAAACTCTGAAGATGCAAGAAAGAATTTTTGATAACAAAAAGGATTATGACTTTATCTCTTCAAGACAAACACTAATGTTTGCCAGTTTTATATAACATACCTGGCACATTGGGTTCTACCTAGTTCAGGAGGATAAATTTCTGTGGCAATGTCAGATGCTCACTTTGGGAACCTGCACTTCATTTTCAGGTTATGAATTTACCTAAACATCAGTAATTTCTTTTTGAAATTCTTCAACACATCAAGGTGATGTAAAGATTTTGAAATCTGTTCTTTTCACTGATATTTCTGACACACAGGAGGGTTTTAGGCAAGTGATTTCACTTCTGTGTACCTTAATTTCCTCATCTAGATATTGAGAATAATCATAGCTCTGTATTTTACTTTGAGGCCTAATGATTGCAGGTGCTGTACAAAGACATTATTATTTTTATAAGTAATATTTAAATTTTTTTACAATACTTCTGTTAATTAAAACAGTTTGGTTTTATTTCAAAGTGATAAGAAACTTAAATGGAACAGGGCAGTTTATGGACATTTGAGGTTCACATTTTTGTTAGGTAATTATTTTTCATATGAATTTATACTTCTCTTTGTGAATTTCCAGTATAGAAAATCTTCCTCAAAATTTCAGGGCTCTAACCTCCCTTAGGCTGTGAAATTTTTTTTTTAATTTCTCTGTGCAACAGGTTGGACCTTGTTTTGCATCTAATGGTATTCTTAGAGCCTGTTTTAATAATTTCAGAGCAATGATGATTTTTAAATCTTTTTAAAGATGTAAACGATCAAAAATCCAGATATTAAAGTACCTACAGAAAAAAAATATATTGTGTGTCTGCAGCAGGCAATAATCTCAGTCAGATTCTAGCTCTGAGTCAGGTAAGATTTACTCTATTTCTCTTCACAGCCAGCAGAGATGGAGTTTTTGCCCGTAATTAGATCCGAGGAGCTGGACTCCTGTTAGGAGTTTGCTCATCAGCAAGAGAGGTGAGCTCTTGTTGTTGGCATCTTTGCCCTTCACAGCTGGGGCCTGGCACTAACAAGATGCTCAGGAGGTGAACAGAGCCCTGGTGACAGGAGAGGGAGCAGGAGCAGCAGCAGGGGTGTCCCAGGTAACCCTCCCCAGCCCCAGGCTGCACTGATCAATCAGCTGGCACCAGCAGCCAGCAGAGTTTGGCTCTTCACCCCTCTCTGATGATTCCCCCTCTGCCTCGTGGCTGGCAGGTTTGAGTTTTGGCCTCATTAGATACGTGACTCAAAGCATTTCAGCCTGGGAGCCCAGGCATGAGAGCAATTAATAGCAGATTTATAAATGTCACCTCATTGTTGTGGCACACAAAAGGCAGCTCTGAACTCTGGGTTCCTTAAGGCACAAAATCAATGAGGAAAATGGTTTACAAAATACGAGCCCATAGAGCTTTATGTCCTCGTGGTTCTTGCCAGAGTAAAATGCATCATTCCCCCGGGGAACTGTGGGAATCACATTCATTTTCTTGAGAGAAGAAAATTTGAAAGCCCACAGCAAGAGCTCAGGAAATGGCACTTTGCATTTGATGCTTGGCCACAATAAAAATATTTATTCAGTGGAATAACTGTAAGAGAACATTTTAAGAGCTTTTCTTTTTCATTTTCCCATCCAAACTTATGTCAAACAGAGGCCTGTCAACCACCTGAAACACTCATTGCAAAAACATGTCCAGAAAGTACAAGGAAATAATTCTGTGAGACACAGGAAGCCTCTGAGTTGGATTTTTCTTTTTTTTTTCAGGTATGCCATTAATGGTTTGTGAGGGTGAACTGGCCAGTAACTCACAAATGGCTCCTAAATTTGCTGTTCCAGGAAACAGCAGGAAAAGGGAAGCAGCAGAGTCTGTCAAGAGTTCAGCTTATTAAACTGCTACATGGTAAAATCTCCAGGCTCTATGCTCTGCTCTAACCTGTTTCTTATTACGTGTATTTGAAGCTATTTTTGAGTCTGTCAGCAATCATATATTGTGCTATTTGCTACAAATCTAATTAAAATAATACTGGTACAGGATCTAGTTGTGTTTTTTCCTTGGAAAAGTGTTTGCCTGGGCTGAAATAAGGATAATGTGGAGGCCACAGTGTGATACATTTCAGCCCTTTGTCACCTAATACCTTAGATAAGCTTTTCTCCATGATTCTTTTGCTCTAAGCCACAGGCCTCAAATTCAGCAATGAGCTGAAATGGCTGCTGGCTAAAAAAAGTTATAACTGATGCAGATACCCACTGAAACTGGATTTTAGAGAGAACATTCAGTTTATACAGAAAGGAACACCAAATTGCACCTCATTAGTCATGGGTACAGCTCCATATAAATGTTTTGAAATAAATGCAATTGAGAGCTAATGCATTTGGGCTAAATCACTGCTATCCCAAGTTCTGTGACTTCAGTACTGTTTGCTGTCATCAAAGTCTGACCTTCCTATCTCAGTATTACCAGAAAAGTTGTGGAGAGTGATGTAGCTTTTGGAATCCATGGAAACTATTCCAGCATGTTTTGAGGAGGCCCCAGAACACTGCAAAACACATTCAGAGAAAGATCACAAGAGAATGCAGAGGCCATTCCTTAACAATACATCCCTTCAACAGATCCTTGATCCAGGGGCTTACAGATTGCATCATGATATGTCCTGATCTCTCCTGATTTCTTTTGTCTTGTGTGTGATGAAATCTGCAGGTTCTGTTGTTACATCTGACACAGAAGAGGGTCCCAGCCAGGAAAGAACTTCTTATGCTCAGGTGTCATGAGGGGCACATCTACACCCCAGGAAGGAATGGGGAGCAGTGAAACTTCTCCAACACAATATTCCTGAATGAATGAGTCTGCCTGGGAAGCTGCTGTTCTTCATTACCTCACATCTGGTCACAGTGCTGGGTTCTCACAGGGCACCAGCTGCGTGCAGGATTTCTGTGTAAAAGCCATATCAAAATTGAAAGCAGTATCAGAGATAAGGCTGTGTGTTGAAGGGAGGACGCTGAACCATGTCACAGCCCATTTGGAGCCATGGGGCAGGTGTTCCCAGGGACATTCCAGGAGCACAGCCCAGCAGCACTGCCCTCTGTGTGAGCTGTGGGCTGGGACTGCTGTGCTGCATCACCTGGAGACACAGCACAGGGGATCACCACTCATTCTTCTGCCCTGGTCATTGGCTAAAACAAATAACAGCTGGAAGTAAAATGGCTAGCACAGGGTTATCACCTCGGAGGGAAACAAATCACAAAAGGGTAAATTGGAATTAACTGGGTTGAACACAAGGTAAATCAATAGGATTATACCAGGTTCACAAAAAGGGAGGACCTGCTTCTCTTCTGTGACCTTTTGTGAGGACAAGTTGGAGGAAAAGCACAGGAATGAAAAGAGAAAACTCTGGGCTCTAGATAAACAGCAGTAACCAGATGTTTTCAGCAGGTGCTGTAAGCCCTGAACAGTGGGATTTTACTTCATGAAGACTTACTTGTCTAAATCCAAGAAAGGACTTAGACTAAGGCCAGGTGGGTGCAGATGGCCATGGACACTGCTTCCAAACCTCAGTGGCATCTCATTTGCTCTGCTGGGAATATTGAAGGAAAATTTCTTCTCAACAGACAACTCCTCTAAAAATAACTCCCTTAAACAAATTTTCAGGCTTCTTTTGTGTATGTTGATATTAAGCAGAAGTAGTTTATGACTACTGAGACAGATTTTGCTATTAGGAATTTGCATTTTAAGTTGAATAGAACCAGGAAAGAATTCCCTCTAAAGTATTTTCCTCTGTTTTTATTTCCCATTTTGAATTTTAATTTCTAGATTCCAGGTCACCATCCAGGGCAGTTTATGTTAGGGCTTCACAGTGTATTATAGCATTGACCACAGCTGCAAACTTGCCAGACCTATTGCTGCAAGCAGCAGTTGCTGCAGTATCCACTCTATTACTAAAAACTGATTGAAATATGAACTATGAAATGATGACTATGACATAGAAGATTTTCTACTGTGCAATGAATCATACTAATTTTCATAAATATATCTGTTCATATATACACCAAAATTGCAGATGTTTCCTTTTCTGAAATAAGATTCAACTGCTGTGATACCTTTTAATGTTGTAAGCAGTTTGTTTGTTTCCTGAAGCTGATGGTGAGTCAAGAGCAACACCAAGATGCAGTTTGGTAAATGGCTGAATGCTGGGTTAGAATAAGGAGTAAAATTGTACAGCAGAGATCACTTGTAGCTCCTGGGAAAATACAGCCACTAAGAACAAAGAAGTAAATCCCATGTCAATGAAACTTCCTGCATGTTGGATGCACTCTGGATGAGTTAGGGAAAAATTATAGAAAGAAACTGGGAAGCAAATAGTCTGTTTCTGGGAGCTCTTAGAATCTTGATGAAATGAAAAAAAAAAATTGAATTCAACCTGGAAAAATGCCAGTTCATCTCAAGGAAAGGAGTTTGTACATACTTACTGTGATGGGCAAATCTGGGAAGGAGTAGCAGGAAGGACTAAGGAACTGTTGGGATGGCTGTGCCCCTGCAGCATGAATGAGGAGGCATTGTTCATCTGGCAGAATACACGTGTTTTTAGGTAGCTCATTACAACAAACAAATTGAAGGTCATTCAGTGTAGGGCAGAAATAACTACAGAGGGACTTCTGTATAGCCAAAAAGGGAAGGTTGGAATGGATCAGTATTTATAGGCTGGTGAAAAGAAGGTTAAGTGTTTGAGAACAAAGAACTTGCCAACAGTCTACAAATGGGATAAGCAGCAAGAAATAGGAGGAATTCTTTAGAATGTTCTAAGGCAGAAAGGAGGAAGAAATTAAAATTTAAGCTGAACACCAAGATAAAAACTCTGACACAGAAATGAACTTGTAAAAATCTCACAGGGAACTATTTGAGCCTCACTGCTTGAAGACTTGGACACAGTCTTGACTAAATATATTTCTGGGAATAATTCATTTCCATTAGTATCAGGACATGACCTTCTCACCAACTCCCATTAATCTACATTGTGTAAGTGCCTCATGAGGCAGCAGGGGCTGGGCTGGCTGTTAGTGCTTGGCTGGGGGACAGTAAACTCCAAATAAGTGCAGCTCAGACCCATGGCAGGGCCTGGGACCAGTCCCATCTCCCAGATGAGTCCATATAGATCTACACTGAGTGAGTATCCCTCAAAGACTTTGAAACTCATAAGTCATTTGTATTAGAATAGGATCTACAGTAATTAACTTCTTTATCTATAACAACTCCAAAGTGAAATGAGATTTAAAAATTAATGTCTGTCTTTCCTGTTTGGGAGTTTGCAGATTTTGGCTTTCCTTCTGGATTGACTTTATGATAACTCAGTGACTTTCTGTTCTGGTCCCTAAGGATTTTCCTCATGGGAGCACGAAGTGTCTCACTGTTTTTGCCTGGGCTTCAGACAAAGCTCTTGACTGTCATTTTCTCATACCTCTTTTGGGTGCCAGTGGGACCACCTTCACCCAATAGGATCAGTTGCTTCCTCAGGAAGGACCAGTCTCCCTGTGGGGTTCATGGGTCTGTCGAGCTTGGACACTCTTTTAAGGAATATTCTCAGATTGAAAATGCCCAAATCAAACATTTCCTGTCTGTTGCAACCTCCCATAGTACTCATATCCCACCTCTAGTTCAGGCAGGTTCAGATAAAATTAAAAGCCTCCAGATTGATCATATGTGAAAGCAGTTGTGACCTCAAATCACAGATAATGCAGATAAAAAGTACTAAAAGCCACTGCTGCCCCTGGCACTGACAGCTCTGTTGGAAGTCACAGTTAGGTGTGTCACCTAAAGATGAATCAAACACAGATTTTCCACAGGAACCTTTGCAACCTGGTGAGAAACATAAGGTGTGTGGGGGGAAGTTTTTGCTGTTTGTGTTCATATGCTGAGACTACATTCACATTATTATTAAGTTTAGTAAATAAAAGTCTATGCAATTATATCCAAAATAATTTGGAATGAGAAGCACAGAGCTGCACAAAAAGAGCTCCACCTTTCTGGGGGTTTTGTGTTCTAGGACAATGGAAGAGACCATTTCCATAGACAGCATTTTTTTAGTTTTGCAGTATGTTTTGCCCTGTAGAAATACCTTCTGGTGTGTTTTGTTGGGGATTTAATGTCCCTGTGGGAGTACAGTGTGTGCCTGGGAGAAAATAATGACTCTTAAGATGATTAACATGTTATTAAACTCTGGGATAATCACTGTCCTGTCAAGTGTCAGCTCGTGCATTTCATCAGCCCCACGTGACAGTGCTGGATGCTCGTTGCTTTCTTTGATCCAAGGAGAGCATTTTTCATGATCAGCTTCTGAATGTGACCCCTTTGGAACGGCAAACAGCATAAAGAAAACAAAAGTGGGTAAACATTACTAAGTCAGCCCCCAAAAATAATGTTGTTTTTATACCAGTTGCAGTCAGCCAAAGCTGACTCCTCATGTGGCAGTGTAAGGGTGGGACTGGTAACAGCTGGGGCACACCAAAGTGTGAACTTTGCAAGAAATAGAGATAATTCTGCTTTTCAGACTGGCTGATGAGTCACATACAAGCACCTGCATGATGAAATGGACCTGTGCCATCTGCAACAAGTGCTTTTGCATTGGCCAAAGAGCTAAGACCAAGTTTATGCCAGGGCCTTGAGTACATGTCCTAATGGAGTTTAGTTGGATGAGTTAAGGGGTTTATGGGCTCAGCTCAAGATCATCTTCTTCACTGCCAAGAGCTGCTATGAATACAACCAAAGTGAGGGCCTGTCCCTGCTTTCCTTGGGTAGTTGCTGTTAAATTGAGGGTTTAATATCATTTTCACCATGTTATTTTGCAGCCCTGTGCAGTTGTATCTACACTGAGCTCTGACCTCCAGCCTTGAACCTAAACCCAAACCCACTGGCTGCTTGTCCAGCTGGAGCTGTCTCACCACTGAGTGCTCACTGACCCTGGTCACTGTCCCCAGCCCCGATCCTGACACTCCTGTCCTGCTCACCTTCTCTTCCACTCAAGGTGGCCTGTGCTGCTCTTGCTTTGTCACTCTTCTGATTTCATGCAGCTGAGTTAACTCTGCTTGGTTTGGGACTTCCAAATAAAACAAGTGAAGGGATGTAATAATTGCTTTCCAGGGTCCATCACGTTGCAGGGTCCATAACTGAAATCGAACTTGTAAGTAATGGTGTATTTTACCCCAACAGAGGAGTGAGACCAAAGGCAGATAAGGACACCCTGTGAAGTGGTACATCCAAACTGCAGTTCACCTGCTGGGTGACTTTGATTTCCACCACCCTGCTGCTGCCTCTTCTCAGCTGTGAGAGCCACTGTACAAGAGAACAGTAGCTTTCTCCACTGAAAAATTCATTTGTTTTGTTTTTTGGGTTTTGCCAGGGAGCCAGCATTTAGTCACTAGGATGTGTCATGCTGCTGAGCTGTGTGACAGCTTGATGTACTCAGGGATGCTCCCCACTGAAAATGTAAACAATGTATGCTGTGTATTTTTCCACCTAAAGAATCTACAGATTTTTGCTAATAATGGCTTTCCTTTTTTCCCGTTACAAAGCAGTGTCTGCATTGTTTGCAATTAAAAAAAAAAAAGGCTACACTTCCATCCTGGTACTGGTGAATTTAAACAGCACTTGCACTTTAATCTTACTTTACAATATATTTTTTTTTCTCTGTGATCTTTATTTTAAAGTACAAAGCAATAATATGTTTACTTTGGGGGGGAAAAAAGGATTTGTATATCAGAATAACCAGGCTGCTGCTTTCCCCTGCTCTTTCTGGCTTCTAACACAGCTATTAGAGACCAAAATGACTGTTTCATCTCTCAGCTGTGTGAGGTGCAATTTCTGAAGCTGAATACAGAGGGCTATGGTCCATTTTAGGTACCAGCAGGAACTCAGAGCCTGCCATTACATCTTAGAGTTCCACAATAGCCCTTGTTATGTTTAGATACATTCATTTGGTCTCACTGGAAATATTGTTTGTCCTGCTCTCCCCTATCTTTCCCTGTCATGTATCCTCCCTTCACATGCTGCTGTAGAATGGGGTTTTTTGACAGCACTTTGCCACAACTGATTTGTCAAAGACTCTCTATAGTTTCTGAACACCTGATCCTGTAAATCACCCCTACAAGAAGGCACTTCTAGCTCTGGGTAGGGAAGGCTTTTCCTTTCATCTTGATGCTCAATGCCAAAATAACCCCCACAGTCTGGGCAAAATCCCTTCCCCCTTTTGAAATTTCCAAACCTATTCTGGATTGCAGGAGCCAGAACTCTCTTTGGATACTGAAATTTATTTAAATTCACCAATTTTGAAGAAACCCTGTTCTTCATATTTTTAGGTGTACTTTGTGATCACTCCTAGCACAAGGCAGGCTTTTCCAACTTTAAAGAAGTGCTAAATTTGCAAGATGAGATTACAAACCAGGTTAGAGAGGTGAAAAATAAAAAATAACAGCAGGCTGCATTGAGGACCTGACAATTATCTCTTTTCCTGGGTGCCACTAGAATTTCTCAGAGGCACATTCTGGTGGGGGTGGGCCAACCAGGCACTTCAACCACATCAGCCTGAAGTGTTTCTTTTCAGGACCAACATTTTCCTGGGCTATTAACCTTCCTTTTAAGCTTCCAATTGCACATATGCTGTCTGGCACTACCCAAGCTTTACAGCATTTTTGAAAGTGCCACATCACTTCCTTGCAGCTTCCCAACTGAGGAAACATTGTATTGGAACTTTGATTAACCCTGATGTCAGTGAAGATGCAGATTAGAACTCGAGTAGCCTGAATTGTGCTTGCCAGGATTTTGTTGATGCCTTTTTATAGACGGTGTGATGGCATTTTGTACAGATGGAAAAATCTGGATTTCTTTCTCCCACTTGCTGTTCTCCCACGCACGTACACACAGTCTCCCATGTATATATTTACAGTTGTAGGAGGATCAGATCATCACAGTTACAAGAGGGGAGTTTTAGACACCAGTGGTTTAGATTTGTGTGTTTATTTCTCACTCCCAATCAAATCAGCACAGAGCTGCATCTGTAATTATAGCAGCAGTAAACAATTCTATTTGCATATGTAAAAACTTAATTTGTGGTGTACTAATTATCATACATTCTTAAGCCAGAATCACAAAGGTATTTAGATATTGGTTTTTTTATTCCTTCTTAGGTACATGACGTGATTTTAGCTGCCAATATCTTTAAAAACACAATTTGGTATCAGTGTGGTAAAATGTGCTACAAAAGAGAGATGTGTGGAATCCATAACTTGCATTTCAGGTTGTCTCTGCATTTGATTTGGGACACAGTATTGGAGGTTGGGGGTTTCTGACTTGATTTAGGGTTTTTTTGTAAGAAAACAGTTCTGGCCCTTGCTGTACTTTTGGGAGGAGTCCCTTTCTTCTCCTCTAAGTTAATGGCCATTACCTGCACACATACACATCTTTATTTCACAGTAGTATTTCTGGTTTTCACTTTTCAAGTTACCTCCTCCTGTTTATCCTGTAGATTTTCTTCTGTTTCAGAGCCTCTATTTCCTGTGATTGTGTATTTTGTTCTATTGCCTTAATAAGATAAGGATTGAGAGGAAATCAACAGCTGTATATTTCTTCTATTCCAGAAGGTCCAGCTAAACCAGGTCTGGACTTTGACACTTGATTGCTCTGATTAAATCATAATTATAGACAGCAGGGAAAGCAAAGAAAGTTCAGTTACCAATTTCTGTCTTTCATGCTTGACCTGAAACCTGCTGAAGCCAGTGGGAGTCCACAAAGTCTCCATCCAAAATCCCTCAGAGCCACAAAACTGCCCATTAAAGCAGTGGCAGTTGTTTTTGTCTCAGCCTTTGTGATTTCTTCACTGAGCCAAAAGGCAGACTGGAACACCAGGCAAAAGGTTTTACTTACGGATTTAAAAAGTTTTCTGATAGAAACAGAAAACCTCTAATAATACAAACCTAAAGATAATTATTAAATTCAGAGCAGATACATTTTTTTCCCATCAGCTTGTTAATTTACTTGCAAATTATTCCAGCTTTTTGGATTTAACGATGTGAGGAATTCACCAAATGTTTAAACAAACAAATATCATATACATACATCAGTTTGGCATTCCAGTGTTCCATCTGGCCTCTGCTTTTGGTTGATAGGAAAAACAAACCTGATCTGTTGAGAGAATAACGAATATCTACTTATGGCTGTTACTTACTGGAATTATATCGACCAGATAATTCTGTAATTAACTTCTCCTTCTGTTTCTAAAAGTACTCCTTAATCACTGATTTCCAGTATATTCTTACTGAGATAGAAATTAATTGGAAATCATATCAATGGAGCTTATCATTTTAATGAGAGATTCACCTGCTAAAGAAAAAAATTTGGTACATTTTATTAATTTTCAAGGTATGCTTATGCATTAAATGGAAGCAAACACAAAGATAATTAATCTGTATTGTGAATTTGTATTGCCAGCTCTTTAGCTCTTCGTAAATTAATTAAAGCAGTTTCAACTTTTTAGTGTAGTTTAAATAGTGACAAATTTAAAAGAAATGAGAAGGCTGCTAATTCATTTGTGGTGATGGTTTCATGCCTGGTCCATTGAAAGCAAGTGAGAAAACAACTTCTGATTTCTGTACATTGCTTTTTAGGCAGCATTTATTGCACATGTTGCACAAGCAGAATGTTAGAGCAACTGACCATGAGACACATAAATAAAGGTTGTTTTACCAGAAACAGAAGAACTCCAACTGGTTTAGACCTTAAAAATATTTTTAGAGACTTCTTTGAACAACTTTTGAAAGTTAATACATGTTCTATGACAGTTATGAAGAAGCAAATTTCTGGACAAGGCATTTTATAATGAAAACGTGAATACTGTTCTACTACAAGTGAGACACTTAACTAAGACAAGTTGCATGCTTAAAGATCTCCTTGTAGTGTTTGCAGCCTTTAGGTCAAATATTCCCACTGTATTTTGCTACACCGTGGAAATGTGATTTTGAGCTCAAAGTAGTGATCTGCTCTGCTGACAGGAACGTTTTCATGCTGCTTTAAGGTGCAATCACTCTAAAACTTGAGAACCAGAATGAGTCTCCCTTGCTATAATGCAGGAGATGCTGCCAGTCTGTGGAGTGTTAGAAGCTGGAAAATCCATGAAAACCTCCCAAAAAGCTGTCTGCTCAGCATACCTGCTGCTGAGCCCCCCTGTATCACAGGAGTTTGCTCTGCAGGCAGGATTTCTAGATGAACTGCAAGCTGTACAGGTGGGCGTGTACATATTGTCTGTGTCGTGATTGCTGTCAAGTTGCCTGACTGGGGTTCCTGCCAATTAAGCAAACTTTCATTTAACACAGCCTGGTTTTCATATTTAGGGTAAAAAAATGTCCAGGGCGATGTTTCCCGCAGTAACCTTTTCAGTTTCACCGGGAACCTCAAAGCCCTTGTCGCTGCTCTGCAGGCACAAAACGCTGCACTGGGTGCGGGAGCTGAACTCAGAGCGCACAAAGGCTCAGCAGTGCCTCTGCCTGCAGCCTGACAGAAATCCACAGGACTCACAGGGGGGTCTCCACTGACATTTCTTAACCATTATTTCTGCTGTACTCCAGCAGGGTCTAACTGTTGATTCAGAGCCCGGGCAGTTTCCACAGTCTGTCTTTGCATATTTATAACATGCAACTGACTGTTCTTTGTCTACATGTTTCCAGAAATCTGAGAAGTGCAAAGGTCCTTGACACCAAAAGCAGGTGCTGAGCACACTCCAGGTAAGTGTATATCACTGAAACCGTACTCTCTTACAGACCATGCCAAAGCTGGACAAACAATGAACTCATTACAAAGGGAAATGCTTGAATGGCCATGGCTTGGGTTGCTCCATCACTCTGAGTATGGGGTTGTCTTCACATTTCCTTCATCATATTCAGTGATTATATCTGCAGACATCTTGTTTTCCTCACAGTAGGGCTGTTAACTGGCCAGCAGTTTTTCTGTGCTGAAGGTCCCTTCATCAGTCTTGAGCTAAAATAATATCTTGTAAATTGGACAGTCTCTTTGCTGCTTCATAAATTAACAAGTCTAGGCAGCAGGGCTGCTTTTGGCAGATTTTTCCATAAGTCTTACACAGCTGGAAGTACAACTCTTCATGTTCATTTTTATTACTACCATTAGCTTCCTCTTTCTTAGCCCAAAGGACATATTTAGTCAAACATTTCACTCCCATTTGCAACAGGCTAAAATTGATCTTCAAATGTGCCCAAAATTTACTTTGACATGTATGATCTTGGAGAATATAATCTTTTTCTCAGTGATAAAATGTGGCTCTGGGCACAAAATCCTTTCCTGTATGAGAAAGGAAATTTTCTTGTAAGCTTCACCAGCGATACTGGCTACTTGGAAACATTTGAGAAGCAGCTTGACCTTGTTGCATTCAAGCTGTGCTCACTGGATTTGGATGAAAATCTGCTTAGTATTTCACATGCCCACTTTGATGTTCTATCAGTTCTACCAGTGTTTGGGTTGTTCAGGGGCAATATCACTCTGAGTTTGACCTTGGGTTCAAAGCCAGTGTGGTGTAAATTCATCATCTTTTTACTGGAGGAGTTAAAGGCTGCAGGATGGATTTTGAGAGCTGCCTTTTAGCATGCACTGACCTGAACTGTCAGAAGATCTACATCGAGTGTGCCCAGACAGGTCTGGTTTCAAAGTATCTGGAGTGTTCCTCCTCCAGCAGGGTGAGTTGTATGGCTTTCTCCTGCAGAATCAGGACATTCCTGCCCACCCTGCGTTTACTTAGCAGATGGGATCAGGCACTACTCATCCAGGCAGTTCCTAAATCAATGGAACAGAGGATTAACAGCATATGGATCATGCCCCATCCTCAGGCCTGGCATTTCCTGAGCAGTGTATATAGCCCTGGCTTTATTCCAAACTCTTCCATTTATCATTATCCCTGAACTGTGGTGGCTGCTATTCTCTTTCATCAAAAGCATTTCCTATCAGGCAACTGAAGTAAAGCAAGCAAAGAATGAAAAGAAAAGCAGAAAACTTCCACCACTGAAAAGATGGAGAGATATTTTTAAAATCACAATGAATATCCAGGAAGTATCCTGCAAAAGAAAAGGATGTGTATGCCCTGGATGAGGTGAAGCAATGTACAATATGTGACAGTCTTACATTACATCTCAGTTCATTACTATAACCTGAACAATAGGAACAAAAATTATTACAAGTTCATGGTCACATATTCTGCTCTGGCAAAGCTGCTTCCCAAGCTGGAATTATTTGAGGTAATTTAGTTTGCTTGATTAAGACAATTTCAGGATGTGTTTGGCCCAGATAAAGAAAGGATCACTTTAAATATGAAGTTATCCCTCATGTTCAGGGGCAACTGATACCTTCAGTGTATTAATATGTTATAAATTACTGAATTTCTGAAATGCAACTGATTTTATACAAAGGAGAAAATGTCTGTAAGAAGAATCTGTTGTTGTAGGTGGTTGTGCTTTCACAGCGACTTTTTGCTGCTGTTTTAAGTCCAGAAGTTGTAACACACTGGAAGTCTTTACTCATAATGTCTAATTTCTTGTACACTGTGTGCATGTATCTGCATATGAGACTGGAGAAATGCTTACACAAGCAGAGTTCATGCTTCAAACAACTCTTTTTTTTAGCTCTTGTATTTGCTAAGCAACACCAATTAACTCTTACTCAAAATACCATTCCCTCAAATAAAACTGCCGCTATTTGCAGTTGTGCCACACGGCTCAAGACACTGCACTTGCCACAGAACTCATCCAGGAAAGGCTCCTGCTTGCACTGGATCCATGCAGGGGCATTAACCACGTCACCCTGTGTGTAAAAAGTCTTAATGTCTAGAAATTTCCATCTGGTGTTGGCGGTGTTTCCCCACCATGGTAACCTGCAATCTAAGAGCACACCTGGTCTCATACAGATCAGGAAGACTTTAAATCAAAATCTTGGCAGCTGTTTGGTACATGGTAACTGTTGTGCCTCCTTTATCTTCTTTTATATTAAAACAGGGGGACATGAAATGAAACTGAAATATAAATTTGCCCTTCCAGTGTCTTCCCCAAGTCTGCTACACCAGTGATATCCCTGCTGGCTTTGAACTGAGCTTCTGAGACCCGAGTCTTTGATATGATCCTTGCCCTCTCAGTCATGCTGCTTCCTAGAGGAGTCCGTGTCCCTGGTCTGCTGACAGCCAGATTGCTATTTTTTCTTCAGCATTGTACTGAGGGGAGAAGTGACATTATGCTGTTTGCAGTGGGTTTTCTCCCCCACTCACTTCCCCTTTTAAAAATTAATTATTAAATGCGATGCCAGGGACAAATTATTCTTGTGAGCTGAAAAACTGCGATCCTTCTAATAGGCTTGGATTATTTCCAGCTGGTTTTAAGCACCTTTCTCCATTAGCTGGAGAGGTGATTAGCATGAAGAGCCTCCTGAATGAAGTGTCTTTTTAGCATCTAAAGTTAGCTTTGGGGATCAGGGCGGCCGAGCCCGGCGCCAGGCCCGTGGCAGTGGTTTGGTTGTGCCCCTAGCCCATCGCCTTCTCCCGAGGGAATCTCCCGCATTCCCGGTTTCAGTGAAGCCAGGACGTCCCTGTCCCCACAGTGTTACCTGTGGGCCGTGCCAGGGATTCTGGCCAGGGACAGCGCCAGGGATGGGGATGAGGAACGCTGCGGAGCTGAGCCCCAGCCCCGCGCCCTGCGCTGGCTCACGTTCTGTCCTTCATTCACAGAATCACGGAACCAGTTGGGCTGGAAAATATTTCAGAGATTATCGACTCCAACCTGTGGCCCAACGCCACCTGGTCAAACAGACCGTTGGAACCAAGTGCCACGTCCAATCTTTCCGTAAACACCTCCAGGAACGGCGACTCCACCACCTCCCCGGACAGCCCGTTCCGATGCCTGACCACCCTTTCTATGGAGAAATTCTTCCAAGTGTCCAACCTAAACCTCCCCTGGAGCAGCTTGAGGCCGTTTCCCCTGTGGCTGGTTCCCTGTTAGCAGAGCCTGGCTGCACCCTCCTGTCAGGGACTTGCAGAGAGTGAGAAGGTCCCCCCCAAGCCTCCTTTTCTCCAGNCTCCTCCTGTCCCTGTTCCCTGGCAGCACAGCCCAACCTTCCCCGGACTTGTGCAGAGCCCGAGGGTCCCCCCCGAGCCTCCTTTTCTCCAGCTGAGTTCCCCCACCTCCCTCAGCAGCTCCTCCCTGCCCTCGTGCTCCAGCCCCTTCCCCGGCTCTGTTCCCTTTCTCTGCGCTCGCTGCCGTAACTCGGTGCCGACACGGCAGCGCTGGCCGAGCCCCGGCCGAGAGCCGTCCGTGCTGTTCCAGGGCCGCTCCCTCGGGAAGCGAACACGCTCCAGGCAGCGCCTCCTCGAGAGGCTGTGGTTGAGGCGGCGCTGCCGGGCCCGGGACCCCCCTGGTTCGTG
>VWYE01029116.1:0-88482 GCA_013398995.1 Alaudala cheleensis
TTGCCCCTTGCCCTCCTTTTTTTTCTAGTAAATTATTTCAAGTAAGGTGTAAGTATGCCAATATTTGTTTACGCAAAAAATTAAAAAAGAATATCAATGACCAAGAACAAGCAGTGTTAGTATTCAATAAAAAACAATTATAACACAATTTCTGCATGTGTTTGCAGGCTTATTTTAATTAGTCATTACTAGAGCTCATGTTATGGTATGACTATTGTGTTTCTTTTCATATGAAATGTATTATTTAATGAACAATAAAACACTGTCCATTTTGTGTACAGGGAAAAAACTGGTCTGATTAAAAAAAAATATTATTTTCAGATGTGTGAATGCATGTATTACATGTGTGTTTATATGAGTATATGTATATATGTATGCATTTTGTTTAGAATATGGTGCAAATAATGCCAAGTTTGCAAGGTTGAAACCCAGTACAGGCCCTTCACTTAAGAGCTGGACTTGTTGGTCCTTGTGGGTCCCTTCCCCCAAAATGTTCATTCTGTGGTTCTGTGTGATTCTGTAATTTTCCATGGGTTTTTTTGTTGTTACTTATATTAGTTAAAATCCTTATTAGCATATCTGAAAAAGAATACATGAAAAGCTGGAGCAGCATGAGGTGATAATACATCTACATCAAATATCATTGTTAAATACCCATTTTATATAACATTTTGAAAATAATTTCTGTAAATGAAAAAGCCAACATTCAGCATCACACTCTGTTTGAGGTGGTATTTTCAATAGCCTATGGTAGCTCTCAAAAATATCATGAATGGAAGTATGAACTACCTGCACTAATCCTCTGTTATCTGCCTAAAGTATAGGAAAGCAACATCTAACACAGAAAATTAACTGAATTTTGGATTGTTTTCAAGATGTCTTCATAATGTTCTCAGGTTGCACGAAAAATCTTTATCTTTTCGAAGTCATAGTTTGATTGATTTACAGATGCAATCTGGTCAAAACGATTTTGAAATCTATGGAACCTTCCCACTTACTTCAGTGAGTTTGAACCAGATCCATATCTGACATCATTGTTTAAGATGATTAAAGCTAATTTTAAAACAGTAAGTGTAATTAAAAAATACTCATATGAACTAGGAAATATTGCCATAATTTCAAACAATAGTGCAAAGAAATCAACCAATTCCCTCATAATATAAATAGCAATATACTAATTATGGAAGCACAAGGGGAATGCTTCATTTGTAATTCAGGAACAGTGTGTCATTACAATTGACACACTAAGTCCAAAGGGTGCCAGCTGTATGCATATCGATGCTCATATATATTACTTTCCTTGTGGCCAGTTCAGAAGTAGTTAGAGCAATTATGACAAAGATAAGTGGTAAGAGCCATTATTGTACATAAAATATGATCATTTTTGTCACCTTTTATATATATTGTGATAAAGTTCAGATTTTTTTTTCATAAAGTTTAACCATGTTCTATAAATAAAATCTTTCAGCAAAACTTCAGTAAAATACAGATGTGTTTTAATATAATAATGTTTTAATTGGTAGTTTCTTAGGTAAGAAAAAATCATTAGATTATTTAACTAAGATAGACACACTGTATTATAAAATTTCAGTGAAACCCGCATTCATTGAGTCAGAGATTCCCCTGTTATTAATTAAGAGGATACCAGCACTGTAACACAAACATGAATAAAATTATCAAAACTAGTTCTATGGGACACTTTTACTGGTATCCAGAGATATTAAGATGAATCATAAAGCTTTAATTATAAAGTTGTAAAAACAACATGTTTAGATAATGCAACATAGTTTTACTTGGGGGGGGGTGTGTTACATTTCTGTTTAATTTTCTTTCAGCTTTAATGCATGTTTAAGTATATACAGAGATATATACATACATACATATATATACATGTATTGCACATATATGTATGACAACTCTTTTATCAATTATGATGAAGATTATATTGAATACTGAATAAACGAACTGAGTAAAATTAAGTTTTAAAAAATAGTCCTAAAAAAACTAAAACCAGAAAAATGGGAAGGAAAATAAATTACTCTAGTAAGCTGTCTGAGCTGGTAATTCACAAGAACACCATTAGAAGATATTGTTACAGAACAGAATATGCTGCACTAAAGCCAGCAAGTGTTACCACAAAGCAGAAACTACTGGAAACGTGATTTAAGAACGAAAAATACTCCTACTCAACAAAAATTGCTTTAAAAATAGTGACAACCTCTATGATCTGAATAGTAAGCTTCCATTTTTTTAACAAATAATTTTAGGAAGTGTGACCACAAGGTCACGATATTGCCTGATCCCATAAGATGTTTAAAATTAATTTCATTTGTCTGCTTTAATTTCTTTAATAATTAACTAGGAATCATCTCCTTGACTTCACTATGTCCCTCCCATGTTAGCAAATCTCTGTAATGATTCAGCATGAAGCTGAACTAGAGAACAAGTATATGTTGTACAGAGCATAGTTACTATTTTGGGTCCAGGGGTTCTGTGATTGCTTTAGAAAAGTGACATTACCATGCATATAAGAATTTCATCTCATCAGGTCTCCTTTACTTAAATTTGGTTCTGCAGTCACAGCTCAGCAACACTGAACTTAGCCCAATGGTCTCTTAGAGAGATGCAGAAAACACCATAAACTAAAAGACTAATAAAATAATCCAACTATAGGGAAAAATCTGTTATCTTTGCTCATGAAATTCCACAAGTACAAAAGACAAGTCCCACATTTGTGAAGAAAGAGCTTCCATTGAGTACTGGAGGCTGGGACTTTGCTATCAGGGAAGAAACCCTGCTGAGAAAGATCAGGTGGCACTGCTAGACAGCAAGTAGCAGAAGACCAAGAACCTCCTGAGTTATACTAAGAAGTGAATGACTAAGAAGTCAAAGGGAGGTGTTTATACCTTTGTCTTCAGCACTTGTGAGATCGCATCTGGAGTCCAGTGTAAAATTTTGGACCTCTCAGTCAGTCAAAGTCATTGGTTAATTGGAGCTAGTTCACGCAGAGGGTCAGCAGTGGTCAGGATCTGGAGAACTTTTACTGTGAAAAGAGACTGAAGGAGCTGGAATGAGTCAGACTGGAGTAGAGATGGCTCGAATCTCCTGGATGATGAGGTCATCAAGACAATGGAGCTGGTCACAGTGCTTTGTGGTGGTAGGACAAGGTACAATAGACATAAACTGAAATGAGAGAAACTTTATCTGCAAGTGGACAGTCAAGCAGTGAAACAGTCTGTGCAAAGACGGGAAGTCTCCATCTTTGGTATTTTTAAGAACCAGATGGATTAAAATTTGAGTTACCTGGTTTGACCTCAGATGTGACCCTGTCATGCACAAGAAGTTGGATTTTTAACATCCTGATGACCCCCATAAACTGAACTATCCTGTGATCCTAAGGATGCTCATTTATCACATGGTGAAATAGAATGAAAACCTGTGAAATAACTAAGGCAAGGATTATAAGTTTTTTCATTAAAAAGTTTACTTGAACTCTTAGAATAAAAAAAGTCTTGAAGACTGCATTCAAAACTCAGATAATCAAAATCTTCCCTGAGGTGTTGTGTAGCCCTGGGAAAACTCAAAACTTCTAGGAGCTTCTTTAAATTATACAGCTGTGTAACTAATTTGTGGTAAAGCAAGAACCTCATTATTCTCTTTAACAGCCGATGTTGAATACTTGTGATGCAGAATATATGCATAAACTAGACTGAAACTGCATTTCCACACATACTGTTGAGAATGACTAAGCTTACAAAGAAAAATTTTGTTACCAAATATCAGTTTACAAAAAAAAGAATGCGTGACAGAACTATTGGTTGCAAAAAACCCCCACTAAATTAGGAAATGGCACATTTTTTTTTATTTTAAGATACACAAAAAATTATTGTATGATCATCAGCAAAAGGTCAGATTGAGTAGATGTGTCTGGAGGAAGAAATTGCTGAAGTCTTACTCTGTTTTGTGGCTCAGATATACAAAATACAAATAGACTGAATTAGGAAAGAAAATATTAGTTAGTAAATAGGCAAACATCAGACCCATTGTTTGTGTAAAAAGGAAATAAAATGTCTTTTTAAATTTCTTTTTCTGAAAACAGAATAGTTTCACTTGAAGAAATGCTCCGTATCACAATCAAGAAGAATATGTGTATCTTTATTCCTTTCATTTAAATAATCAGATAAATAACTATTAAAACCAATTTCTCTTTTTCCAGAGGGTGAACAGAATACAAGAAACAAAAGCAATACATTCCTTCCAAATTACAGGAAACAAGGATTGCCAAGGGCAGTTTAATACATGTAATTATTGTACATATTATCAGATCAGAGTCCTAATTAAAAAAAAATATATATGAACTGGTCATTTTTATTAAAAATTAAGACAGAATCATCTCCTTTCACTTTAAGAATCCAGACCATACTAATGAAATAATGTATTTTCCCTCTTGAACATATTCCCTATAGAAAGGACAAGCACACAAACCTCAATAATATATCCAAATTAAAATCAGTATTTTTACATGATGTCTTAGAAGAATGTTTGATAGATGTGCATGCAATCAAGAGTTGTTATCAGCAATTCTTAACAGTGGCTATTTATAAAATTATGCTCAACTATTTTTTCCTTTACTGTGAAAAGGCATTTATTTCTTACAAAGCTTAGCTAGTATGCTCTATTTCCATCAGAAATGGGAGAGATTCACCTTTTCCATTCAAGTTAACCTGGTAGTTGAAACTAAGCCAAAACTTCATTTGAATTCAACTGATATACACAAAAAAAAAACAAACCCAAAACTAAAAATAAATTAAAGTGAAAAAGAAAACAAAGCAAAGGAACCACAACCTTTCCCTCCACTGCACAACTTTCTTTTACAGATTTCTTTAAACTCCTTAGTTTGTTCAGTGGAAAAAGGTCTCAGTCTTACAAGCAGCTTTCTCTTCCAATATCAGTCTGACTTCTTTTGCACATTTTCTTCATCTTTTGACAGAAATTTGAGAACATAGCTAGGTACACAAGTTGACTCACTGGCTTGTGAATATTTGCATAAATTCACAACTTTTACTGAAAACTTGCCTCAGCATTTGCAGTAAGGACCCCTTTGTCCATGCAAAAATAAAACACATACAGTTTTCCTTCATCATATTGCTGACTACTATCTATAAATAGTAGCCTTTACTGAGATTTCACTCAAGATTTCACTCATGGGGGTTTTTAAGTTTCTTATATCTTAATTTTATAATTATATTGACAAGCTAACTAACAAAGTTAAACCAGGTCGCTAGAAATAAAGACCATAGGAAGTTTTCTATGAAGGTTTAAAACAAAAAGTATTTCTTTATATTAATAAATATAAATCTGCTCAAAACTGGAATTCAGATGAGGTCAAATTTATACGTGTCTAGCTCAATTTTTCCCTCTTCCACAAACAAGGATGATTTTGAATAATTTTAAACCTAGAAACTATCCCTCAAGTATTGGACTAAAAATAAATATCTGGAAATTTTATGTTTTTCTTTTCTTGCAGCTAAGAACAGTGCAGACTGCTGCATGCACACGCACACATAGGCTAAGCTAAGGGATGAACAGCCATCATGTCTTTTGCCTAGAGCAGTGATTTCTAACCTTCAGGCTATGCTGAGCCAAATCAGCTCTTTCTCGGGTTTGGAAAAGCCTGGCAGCAATTATGGGACTCTCATGTGAAAACTTATACACAGGAACAATATTTTTTAATAACATATATACAATCAAATCTGATATCTATGTTTTCCAAGCAGAAGCCAACTTAATCTTTTAGATATGCAGCACTTGAATTTAGGTATAAATTTTTATAAAGGTTGCTGTTAGCATTAAAAAATAATGTTTGGTGTAATTATATCCACATTTATAAGCCTAAGATGTTGTATGAATGAATGACATCTTGTAAGCTGGGTTAGGTTGTTATTGTGATTTTAAATGTTCTCTATTTAATCTTTATTCTGGTTTTGTTTTTTGGTTTTTGGGGGTTTTTTGAGGGGGGTGTTTTTTGTTTGTTTGTTGGGGTTTTTGTTTGTTTTTTGTTTCTTTTTCTCTGTGTGTTTCTCAGATGTTTTCCTTCCAATTGCTGGGGACACTTTCAGCTTCCATTAAACTGAAAGAAGGTAGATGTGTTTATTACCTCTGTCCACAGTGTTTGTCATCCTTTTTAAAGTTAGCAGCATTAGGGAAAGTCAAGCAGTATTATTCAATTTTTAAAATTTGACTGAGTTTTAACTTTCCTGTTCTTTTCTTGGACTTTCTTTATATGTGCTTATTGCTTGATTTATTACAAATGAGAAGAAGAAATTAAATGTTCCCTATTGTGACTGTTGTTTGTTGGACAAAATTATTTAGTATATTGCTAGTCCTTAAGAGTAGTCCAAGATGAGACTAATTGGCATGTGGTCACTCAGTTCTTCCTTTTTTTTTTTTTTTCATTTTAAAAATAGTAGTTGTGTTTCCTCTTTTTTAGTCAGTGGAAATTTTACTGAACTGCCACAACTTCTCAGATATAGACAGACAGTGTCACTTCCTCTGGCAGTTCCCTTAGGACCATCTCATCACATCTCATGGTCTTGTGTACCTTCAGGCTGCTTAGATGGTCTCATACCTGATCTTCTCCTTCAGTGGGAGGTTCTTCATTCTCCCAGTTCCTGAGTACACCTTCTGCAACTCAGTAATTGTGGCTGGAACATTTGCCGGTAAAGACTGAGGAAAAGTAGTCATTGAGTACCTCAACCTTCCCCGCACCCTGGGTAACCAGATCTCCCATTTCCTTCTGGAGGGTCCAGATTTTCCATAGTCTTCCTTTTATCACTGATCTACCTGTGGAAGCTTCTATGAAAGCTCTTGATGCCCCTGGTCCAATTAAATTCTATCAGAGTTTCAGCATTCCTAACCCTGACTACCCCTCCCTGTATTCCTCCCAGGGCAGCTGTCCTTGCTTCTACCCTCTGTGGGCCTCCTTTCTGTGTCTGAATTTGTCCAGGAACTCATTGCTCATCTATGCAAGGCCTCCTGGCATTTCTGCCTGACTTTGTCTTCATTGGGGTGTATCACTCCTGAGCTTGGAGGAGGTAACCCTGAATATTATCCAAGTTTCTTGGACCCCTCTTGTCATCCTGAATTTTTAAGCCTTCTGATAAGTTGTAGTTTAGAGTCAGATTCCCATGGGTTTTCATGTAAATAACAGGTGTTGTTTTCTAACTAGCTTTGATGTTTACATTCTTCCTAGTAGTATAGATGTCTTGACAAGCATGTGTATTAGCCCGTGTGTGTGTAGAGGTGGAGGCTTTCTCCTCCAATCATTGCCTGTTCTGTCTGTTGTATAAATATCTCTGATTTTTCAAATTCTTCTTCTTCTTTTTCCCTTGAGAGGGCTGTGTGTCATGCGGTTCTTTCGTGTAGTAGTGTGACACCCTCTTCCCTCCAGGACTCTATGCCATGGTACTATACTGAGCAGGTCCTGGAAGAGTCCAAAATCCATTATTCTGAAGTGTAGGGTAATGAGCTTGCTCTGTGCTCTACTCATTGCATTAAGGACCTTGAACCCCACCACTTCATGGTCACTGAAGCCAAGGATGCCCTTGAGCCTCATATTCCCCACCAGCTCCTCCTTGTTTGTGAGAATAAGGTCCAGCATAGCACATCTCCTCATTGGTTCTTCCATTACTTAGAAAAGGAAGTTATCATCAGTGTATCCCAGGGCCCTCCTGGATTGCTATGTCCCTTCAACAGATATCAGGATGTTTGAAGTCCCCCATTAGGGATAAAGTTTCAGAGCATGAGGCTGCACTCCTATATGTCTGTAGAGGACCTCATCTGATTGTTGCATGGCCTGTAGCAGATCCCCATTATCTGAACCTTTTATCCTGACCTATATAAGCTGTTGGTCAGCTCCTCATACACTCCCCAGCAGAGCTTTATGTATTCCAGCTGGTCATTGACATAAAGAGCAGCACCCCTCTTCTTCCTGTCTTCTCTGCCTGTCCTTTCTAAAATGCCTATGTCCTACCATTTCACATTCCAGTCATAAGACCCATCCCACCATGGATATTGGTATACATGATACCAATAAGACCATAGTCTTGCAGGCATGTGTACATCTCTAATTCCTCCTTTATTATTTATGCTTACATAATTAAGTTTTTGCATAGAGGTATTTAATCTGGGCCCCTGATGAAGCAAATTTACTGGCTGAAGTGGCAGGAATTACTTTGTGATGCTCTTCAGGTGCTCTCCTGATTACCTGCATCCCTCTCCAGACTTTGTGTATCTCTTGCTGGCACTTATATCAAACAGGTAGGAGTAGGATTGTGGTTCCTTTCCCACACTAAGTGCAGTTTAAATCCCTTCTCACCAGCTTGGCAAGTTTATGACTGAAGATGCCTCTTCCCAACTCTGACAGATCCCAACAGCCTCCAGTAGACCAGGTGTCAAAAGTGAGCCCCATTGTCCAAGTAGCTGAACCCTTGACAGTGGCACCAGTCCTGTACCCATTTCCTGATTTTCCAGATTCAACTGACCCTTTTAAATACCTTTTGTTTGACCAGGAGGATTGATGAAAAAAACTACCTGTGCTCCAGAGTCCCATACTGCCTCCCCCAGGGCCCTGCAATCCTTCTTGACCCTCCTCAGACTGTCCCTGTCTGTATCACTGTTGCCCACATGAAACAACAGCAGGAGATAACAGCCAGTGAACTGAATCAGACTTGGTAATTTCTCAGTGACATCCCTAATACGAGACCCTGCTAAGAAGCACACCTCCCAGGAGATAATCAGGTCAGAAAATGGATGCTTCTGTGCCTCACAGAAGAGTGTTGCCTCTCACCCATTGCCTTTTCTTAGTTACACTGGTTGTTACAGGGTGAGCAGATTGGGCTGCCTAACTCAGCTTCAATTTTTCTCTGATGGAATGGGTCCTTCTCTTCAGTTTGCAGAGCAGCAATGCAGTTCTCCAAGGGCACATCAGGCTTTAGGGGAATTCTCTTCCTCTTGTGTGTCCTTGCAAGCTGCTGCCTCCTGGCAAGTATCAGCATTCCCCTGGGGTTTCCCTGGCTCAGGATGCCCCCATCTGTGTGCTGCTATGCCCTTCTCTGCTGAGAAACACACCTGCTCCAGAGCTGTTTGCCTTGGTGAGCGAATATCTGAAAGGAAGGGATAAAAACTAGTCAGGAATTAAGTTTCACAAGGCTCCCAGCTGATTTAAAACTTTCTTTAAAGTCTCATTTTAAAACCAAGAAACATACTTATTCAACAACCTGATTAAAGTACACAGTAAAATGCCCAGAATGTGTATCACACTGTAGACAAAATATCTTTCCCCTGCGACTGCCCTTTTTTAATTTCATGCCCACACCTTTCTTCAAGAAACACTGATTATGTACTCTAATATGGTTGAGTAGAGATATATCAGTTTATTTAACTTTTCTTGGGCTCAAAATAAAGTTCTAACGTATATTAGAGATTTTCCTGAAAATAAGCAGCCCAGTAAATATGTCACAAGCCTGAGTTTGTGTCTGTATAAGTTTTGGCTGGGACAGAGTTACTTCTCTTCATAGTATCTTGTGTGGTACTCTGTTTTAGATTTGCAAAAATCTAAAAATGATTTTGATAACACATTTATATTTAATTTTTTGCTGAAGGGTGTTTACATAGGCCTTTCCTATTTCTCACACTGTCCTGTCAACAAATAGACTAGTAGAATGAGGAAGTCCAAGGCCCCTTTGAAATTAATATATCTTATTAATGTCAAGGATAACAAAAGGCTTTTTCAAGTACATCAATGGCAAAAGGAGCAATATGGAAAATGAAGGCCTGGCACTGAATAGAACAGGGACTTTTTGAACAGAGGCTGCAGAGAGAAGGCTGAGATCCTGAGCACCTTCTTTGCTTACAGTGTTTGCTGCCACAGCCAGCCCTCATGAATACCTAACCTAAGAGATCAGGGAGAACACCTGGAAAAAGGAAGATTTACTCTTTGTTCAGGAGGATTGGCCATTTAATCAAATTTGACATCCGCAAATCGATGGCCCCCAGCTGGATGCATAGAATGCTGAGGGAACTTGTGGACATCTTTGCTAGACCACACTCAATCATCTTTGAAAGGCCATGGTGATCAGGAGAAGTGCATGAGGACTGGAAGAAAACAAATGTCATCCCAGTCATCAAAGAGGGCAAGAAGGAGGATCCAGTATACTTGTGAAGTCTTTTGCCATTTTATCACCCTGGAGATATTTAAAAGCTGTCTGGACACAATCCTGAGTAATGTGCATCAGAGGACCCTGCTTGAGAAGGGAGGTTGGACTAGTTGACTTTCAGTGATGCCTTCCAACATTACCCATTCTATGATTATGTATATTTTTTTATTTTTGGGTAGTAAAATAGTGCACATTTCATATTCATTCTCTAACAGAAATTCTAATTTTGGGACACTCCTTAAAACCATGGTGATATAGAGATTGACATGGTGTGTAATATTATAAGAAACTGCTCATTTTCACCAGGTTTTAGTCACTGTACCTTAATTTCCATCTTGAATGCCTGTCAGTGGTTCATTTTTCTATCTGTGTGCTTTTGTCCTTGATACTGTATGGTAGGATTTCCCCATACAGTGCCTAGTGCACGTGTTTCTTTTCTATATGTAATAATGATTGATGCTTCATTCTGAATACCATAAAGAAGGTAAGATACTTATTAAAAGATATGCCTTTTTTCTCCTTCCTTCCTTCCTTCCTTCCTTCCTTCCTTCCTTCCTTCCTTCCTTCCTTCCTTCCTTCCTTCCTTCCTTCCTTCCTTCCTTCCTTCCTTCCTTCCTTCCTTCCTTCCTGTTATTTTTTTAATAAAGTAACAGTTTCTTATAGAAATAAACTCACCTGAACTGAATATTTAATTTCCTAGGGCTGGTAGGAAAAACAAAGGAAATAAACACACAAAGAAAATCAATTCATATGTATGCAAGACTATGTCACCAGATGACTCTTGTTTAAAAATCTGCTGTTTGCCTACATCTACTGCACAAAGGTTATAAAAGTCTAGCAGAATGCAAAAAATCTAGGTTAAATTTGTTTACTTGAAGGACTATCTGTCCATAAGTCTCAGAACAATACACTAGCTGTGTTTCCATCTGTGCAGGAAACAGACATGTTACTTGTATTTAAGGGTTTGCATTTAATAGAGAGGTAAGGTATCATTTAGCATTTAATGTCTAGTGAAATCTTGCCTTTGTGGTCTGGTTTCCACATGAGGCAGCTCATCCAACAAATACAAAGTAGATTTCACCTCCCTACAAGGCAATACCTTCCAGCTCCTACCAAACTCACAATGTAAATGGGCAAGTGACACACAATCAGGTGAATTTCTGCCCTGTGAAAGGTGACAGCGTCAAAACCCTGTTGAGTTCTGAACTAAAACAAATGGTCTTATTTCAAAGAGAGCTATTTGTGCTTAATCTGTAATCCAGCTGCAGGCAGATGTCAGAGGTTTTCATGATAGAGGCAAATGAAGAGCTGCTTGTCAGCGCTGCCTTTTCTAGAAGAGTAAATGTTTCCTCAGACAAATTCCTTCACAAAGTAAGTAGGAACAGATGATCACCCTAGTTTCATTAGTGTGTCCACCAGTAACTCAAACTGGGTTCCTGTACTCGTTCTGAGTGTCTCCCTAAACAGTATAATTGTGATGACGTTCAACATTGAAAGTGGTTACGTGCATGACCATCATATATTATTCGCTGTGAAAATCAGTTTGAAGATGGAAATTATATTCATCCATAGCATATATGAACACTGATTAAAGCAGATTGTATAGTCTTTCAGTTTAATAGCTAGGTTGTATATGTTCAATTCACAACTGAAGTAATTCTAACTCAACATCAGTTTACAAAATAGAAGTCTCCACACTCTAGTTTCCCATGTTATGGGGTTTACTAATGGTGGTTATTGTTCTTCTTGGAAGTGCAGGGTGGAATTTTCAGGTTCACAAGGCCAGTAGAGAATATGTCAAACATAACAACAGCTACCTGACTATTAGATAAATCTGGAATCTCTAGCAACACTTGTTTGCTCTCTGTGAGGGACTTTTTATGTGCATTTCTTTAGCTGTATCTTTTCTGCAGACTCTGAGGGTAGACAAAAAGAGAAGTTTCATCTTGGGCCAGAAAAAGTATACATTTAAACTAACTTTTCCAGATGTACTATTGGACTTAAATTCACTAGTTCTTCAGGCAAAAGCACTTTCTCTCTTTTTATCTGCCCAGAATCACAACAAACTTAGTTGCATACATGTTCAAAGAAATATTTGCAATGATCCAGCCAAAAGATTGATTCTATATCCACAAACCTTGCAAACACCCATACATCACCTGATGTTTCTGTCTTAATAAAAAGAATGATTTTTCTCTTTCACTCAATTTTTTAGCTTTCAGTCTTTGAGGTTTTCTTTTTTATTACTTTTCTCTTCTAACATGTGTAGTGCTTTAAAATATAATTTTCTGTTCTCATTCATCCATTTTCAGTTTTGTTCTGGTCCCTCGGGGTTTTATTTTTCTCGCCAACTTTGTCTTTTATTTTTTATACAACTTTGACAAGTACAGTATTAGAAGTTTCTTTTTAAGGAATCTTCCACTGTAGAAACCAATCAAGAAAAAAGAAAATCTATATTTTGCAGATCATTTACTGTGCCTACACTGTCTGCACACAGAAAAAATAGAGAAGAAAACATTGCTACTGAGCGAATGATGAAGAGTATAACATTATGAATCGTTCCAAGTGACATTTGCTAACATAGTACCCTTCCTACAATATTGAACTGCTTACCCAGTTATTTGATTTAATAAGAATATAAGGAGACCTGCACACCCAAATTCTGAATAACAGGTTTTTAGAAACCTACGAGACTAAAATAAGAATTTCATGGTGGGTTTTAAAAATTGGAACCCTGTTGTTTCAGCTATATTCAACAGCCATAATAATTTGGAGTGTTTCCAGGAATAAGCTTCATTTGGAACCTGATGCAGCGAGATATTCAAGGAGCAAGGAATACGTCAGGTATAAATAGTAGCTTCACTAGGTTAGAAAGACTCAGTAAAAGAATAACAAACAAAAACAATTAGCATTTTAACACATAAGCAAGGAAATAAAATTGCACAAAAAGGAAGGCTAAATAATGGGCTTTTTTCTTAAAAAAATAATTTAAAACAACAAACTGAATCTGAGAGCAACAATACTTCTGACAACTGTGTTGCATTTTGTTTGCCTTACAAGGAAATAACTAATGTATAGTCTCTTTCAAAACAATATTTTTCTCTCATTAATTTAATAAAAGATTTCTCCTTTCTATTTTATTTCTTCAAACTTGCTTCAGTGTGATCACTGATAAACTCCCTTTGCTAGTCTACCCATGATGCAGCATTAGCAAGAAATCCAGCATTTATGCCATTGGGTTTCACTAACACCATTTGCAATCTATGCTCATTTAATATTTTCTTATCTAGTAATTGGTACCTCTTGTTTTATACAGGGGAATTTACCTGTAAAAATGGACTTCAGGAATTCTTAGAATTTTGGGCAGTTCTGCTAAAAATGCCCCTAGCCTAGGAATACTGCAGAAGCAGTGGCAAGCACTAACAGTAAGGGACAAGTCCCTCTGGGTTATTGTAGAGCCTCTGAGATTGACCCATCAGCTCCAGAAAGAATTTCGTCTTCCCTTGCTTTTCCTCAGGGACTGTAGCTGAAATAAACTGACTAAAAGGGGCAAAGAAGTTCCCTCAAGATTTCAGAGGGACATGAATGATCTCTGTATCACAGTGTTATGAGGAAAAGGAAGATAAAGAAGTAGGGAGATTTATTTTAAATGCATTTTTAATCTATTTCCTTTTCCTTTTAAGGGAACAAAGCAAATTAGTTTTGTGTTCTGCCTTTCTTATACTTTTGAGCTCTTAATTTTTCTCTTTGAGAAAAAGCAGATCCGTTTGGAACACAATTCTTCTTCCTCTCCATATTCCAATTGTTTGGCTGCCAGAACAAAGAAATTTGATTCAGTCACTTGGAATGTAGCCCAAAGAGGACATCCAATTTTGGAAGGCAAATAAACAAAATATGTAGCAATATACATTAATATGCATAGTATGTATTAGTATGTACGTTAGTATACATATGATAATATCCATTAAAGAGTTTTTCTTCTGCAAAGCCTAAAATGTTCCCTTAAAAACACAGTGCTTAAATCCAGTCTTGTACCCAGTGATCACAAAACATTCTCTCTTATGGCTAAGTTTGTCCGTTTGCTTGTAGGTACTGAAAACTTCTCAATAAATACACTCTTTGGTTGTAGAAGCATACTTGGGGTACACCAGTTTTCAATTAGGTTAATAAGAAAAAGGGTGAAGACAAAATGGTGATGAGAAACACCTCTCCATTCTTCCTACTTTTAAAAAGAATCAAACAAATAAAAAAAAAGAAAGATTGAAATACTGACTTGTGACAAAAATACAATGATGCAATATGAATGCAATAAAACTGCTGCTAACAAGTTTGTTGCAAAAAATTTATTTAAACACTCCAAAAATTTACAACAGATAAAAAAAAGAGAAAAGCACAAAGGATGGAACATGTTATGGGGAGGGAGAGAGAGGTTTGAGTGTTTGACTGTTTTCAATTATGTACAGTAAACTTTAATTTATCTTATATTTAAAATAGCATTTGTAAGGGACAAACCCACAAATAATAGTGACTGAAACTCATTTAATATCTAAAATTTTAAACTGTATTTTAAATACTAAAATGATCATCTGGTTCTTTAAAGATAAATGTATTAACTGCAGGAATTTACTTCAAGCTAGTGTGTAATCTAATTTCTCTAAGAAAGAACCATGCAAATGTGGGACAAGGAGGACTTGTCTAAGTATCTTTATTTTTAAGTGTAAAGAATGCCAAGGTGTGGAGGTTGGAAAACTGTTTTAGTATAGTAAACATGCCTAGTATTCTCTTTGAGAAGATCAGTCATTAAGCTCACCAACTTTCTTCAGTTTACTACCCTGGGAATATATTTTCTTATGTTACATCCTCTTCATCTGCAATGTTTCTGTCTCTGTTTGAATGAACATTAGCTGAACAAACCAGCAAAATCTGGGGTTTTGATCATGGGTTGGTTTGCAAACATGGAGTGTGCTGGCAGCAGATGGAGTACACCTGTTTCAAAGGGAGGAAAGTATCTTTGCACAGGAGTTAGCAGACCTCATTAAAAAAGCTTTAAACTCATGTTGAAGCAGGAAAGCAATAAAACCAGGCTCACTAGATACAAACCTGGGGGAGGCATGTCAGGGCTTGAGGACAGTGTGCTAGAAAGGTACTTCAGTGTGCCATCTCAGTGGAAGTAGGGGATGGGGATCAAGGCAGCCATGAAGACAAAAGGGTTATTGACATGCAAGAAACCATGGAAATGACTGATAATCACATGGGAAGTAGTCTTTCTCCCTCCAAAAAGGTGGTGGCATCAGCAATCCAACTGAAGTGCATCTACTGCAATGCACACAGCGACAAATGAGATCTGGAAGACATTGCACAGAAGGAAAACTCTTACAGACATCGTTGTAGAGAGAGCTGAGACAATTCTCAGAACTAGAATACTGCAATGAATGGCTTTTAACTCTTCAAGAGGCATAAGCAGGAGGGAGAGGAGATGGGCAGCCCTGTATATTAGGGAGCGTTTTAATTGTTTACAGATTAATGATGGTGCTGATAGGGGTGATTGCTTATGGGTAAGAGCTAGGGGGAAGGATAATTTGGCAGATATCCTGGTGGCACTCTGTTACAGACCATAAAATCACAATGAAAAGGCAGAGGAAATATTCTATAAGGAGCAGGGAGAAGTCACCCAATCACTAGCCCTTGTTCTTGTGGAGGACTTAGACTTACCAGATGTCTGCTGGAAATACAACACAGTAGAGAAGAAATAGTCTAAGAGATTCCTGGAATTGTGTTCAATTGTGTTCCTGATACAGCTAGTGAATGAGGCAGCTAGGGAAGGCATCTTGCTGGTCCTGTTGTTTGTGAACAGATAAGAACTTATGGGGGATCTGATAGCTGCAGCCTGCCTTGGGCATAGTGATCATCACATGAAAAAAGTTTTCAATTCTCTAAGAAGGATGGGAATTAGCAAAACTGCAGCCCTGGACTTCCAGAGGGTATACTTGGGCCTGTATAGGAGATTGACTCAGAGGGTCCCTTAGGCATTAGTCCTGAATGATAAAGGAGTTCAGGAAGGCTGGACACTCTTCAAGATGAAATTTTAAAGGCAAAGGAGAAGGCTGAACCAATGTGCTGAAAGATGTGCCAGTGGGAGACAAGACTTCTCTGGCCAAACATTGAGCTTTGGCTAGAACTCAGACATGAAAAGGAGAGTTTACAGGCTTTGGAAGAAGGTGCAAGCAACTCAAAAGGATGTCATGAGGTTATGCAGGGAGAAAACTAGAAGGGTCAAAGTCCAATAATAGTTTAATCTGGCTACTGCTGTAAAAGGCAATAAAACATTTCTATAAATACCTTAGCAACAAAAAGAGGGATAAGGAATTTCTCAATTGTTTTTTGGATTCAGAGGGAAACGTAGTGACAAACTAAGAGAAAAAGACTGAAGTACTCAGTGCCTTTTTTGCCTCGATCTTTAGGAGTAAGATCAGTTTCCTCAGGATACTCAGCCCCCAGAGCTGGAATGCAGGAATGTAAAAATAATGAAACTGCTATAATCTAGGAGGAAATGGTCAACAATCTTGTACACTACTTAGGCATACAGAAGTCTGTGTCATATTTGGGATTTACCCAAGTGTACTGAGGAAGCTTTCATTTCATGGGTCTTCTCTCATGAAGACACTTGCAATCATTTACCAGCAGTCCTGGCTAACCAAAGCAGTCCCAGTTGATCAGAGGTTAGTCTTTGTGATACTCATCTACAAAAAGAACCCGAAGGAGAATCAAGGAACTACAGATTGTCAGCCTCACCCTGGTGTCAGGGAAGGTGATGGGGCAGATCCTCCTTAGTGCCAACTTTCTAAACTACCTGAAGGGAGGCTATATCTTGTTTGTCTTCCTAGACCAATTTCTTTGATTTTCTCCATAGTTGTAGCCAGTTAGTAGTTGTTGCCTGGATCATGAATGATTTCTCTTCCCTTCAAGCATGCTACAGTAATTAAAAAATTAACCATTCATTTGAGCTTCCAAAACCATATGAACAAGGCAGAGCTTTGGATCAAACATGCTCATAACAATTTTATGTTTTGTTTTCTCAGCTCACACAAGAATGTAACTAGTAATCTAGCTCATAAGAGTTGGAATTGCCCAGATATAGGCAAGGTCTCACTGAATTGTGTTTTTCAATCAGGGATGAATAGTGCAGTTTGTTGGGTTTTTTTTGCAAGCCAGGTGCAGCACAGTCCACAGAATTTGCATAGAAAGGTTTGAGAATTAATATTTTAAGAGTCATGGTGGTGTATTTCTAAGGTTAGCAATAATCAGGAAGCTTTTAAGACTGTCTCAAAATAATGGAGAATAAAATCTGAATGCTTTAAGAAAACCTTTTACCGACTATTTTATACTAGAGGTTAAAGAAATCTAAAGCTGGAAATGACCCAAAAGTAAAGTCCTTCAAGTAAAGTGCTCCAAACTCTTGGCTATTTTGTATAAGATGGGGAATACTTTCAAAATAATTATTAGGCACAAAACAGAGCTAGATTTCAGGGTCAAATCCTCATAGCATGTGGCTCTCAGAATTTTATACAGATGAACTGAGATTTTAATAATGCCCTTACTTTTGCTGCTTGGTTCACAGATCACATGAGAAGCAATTTTTTCCTGTATCTCATACCACAGTGTTGTCAATAGACTCCTGTCTCTTTTCAGAAAGCACACATTTAGGTAACATTTCAATAAGGTTTTTTGTTTTCCTTAAGTCATCTTTTGTTTTCCTTCATGATTTTCTTCTGATCTTGCTGGTTAAAGAAAATAGCAATGAAAGAATGCATGTTCATCCCTCTTCTACTAAATGCAGAGGCAATTATTTGTTGTTTTAGTCTGAGAAATAGAACAAGGACAAACAGACATTGCTTGCTTCAGGGTGCATGTTTTTATTAGAAATGTTCATCAGAGCACAAACGAAAGAAGCAAAGGTATATATAACTATACATATATAGTTAGATAACATAAAAACATGTATGAGAGGTGGACACGATTTTACAGGACAGGCAGATTGAGAAATATTGATTGTCAGGGTAGATAAAATCATTAATATATCTTTTTTTCAGGATCACATAAAAATCAGAACTGTGCTTCAGAGATGATTCTCTGTACTCTTAGGGAATTTTCATGCAGATCACAAAGCTCTCAGAGTGCACTAGAGATTCCTTTTGTCTTGCAGCCAGGCTCTTTTCCAGAACGTTTTCTATCCTGCATGTCAAGGTGCCCCAACTGAAAGAAATGAAGTTGTGCATTTAGAGAAAACGCCCAGAGGAACGTATGAAGACCACAGTGCAAACAAGACAATTTCCAGAGTGACCACTGCTTTTCATAACCCATTATTTCATTCTACATCCAAAATTTGAAGTTATGAGAAATTTTAGTTTAAAAAAATTAGCAGACCATAGTGTTAAATTTATTTTTTTAATAAACTATTCAAAATGTATTAGTGTAATTTCAATATTTGAGTTTTGAATGTGCTAAATCAAAACACATTTATCATATCCAATGATACTTGGACTATAATACATTTTTATTACTTTTCTTTAAAGTAGAACAAGTAGTTATATGTTCTCAGTCTCTCACAATGCCAGATAGAACATTTACAGGGATTATGTATTTCTAAAAGATTTACTTCTATAGCTCCAAACTGTTGGTTGAGAATTCTAAGCAAAAAGACCTAGTCATTTTTAATATTCTTTAAAATATTTTCTTGTCTTTCCTATTTATTTTAACTAGAAAGCTTACTACTGGAACATCAAAAAGGATGGCTACAACCTTGTCAAAATCATAAAGTCTAATGCCTGTAAAATAAAGGTGTCAAGGTGAAAATCTATAAAGCAAAAAAAATAAGTACGGCAAAAGAGACTAGTCCAAATTTGTTTGTTTGTTTTGTTATGTGGGAGACCAGGGTACCCCTCTTGGTCCCCTGGGTAAGCAGGAGCCTGGACAGGGGTGTGGAAAGGGCCATGGAAAGGGACCTGGGAATCCTGGTCAACAAAAAGTTAAATGTGAGTCAGCAGTGCCTTCACAGCCAGGAGGGCTGAGGTGCATCAAACACAGCATCACCATCCAGGCAAGGGAGGGGATTGTCTCTCTTTGCTCTGTACCAGTGTGGCCTCACCTTGAATTTTGTGGGCAGTTTTGGGCTGTCTCATTTCTCCACCTCAGTGGAATGGGGAGAGTAAATGAACTATCTCATGGGTCAAGACAAAGACAATTACTGTCACAGGAAGAACAAAATTGACTTGGGAAAATTTAATTGAATTGAATTTATTGCCAACTAGAGAGAGTGGAATTTTTAATTTTTTTTTTGGGAAACTTCAACACATCCCTTCTTCCAAAGTTCAGCTTCACTCTTTCATTCCCAGCTCCTCCCTCTGAGCCATGTAGGGACAAAAGGAAATGGGACTTATGGTCAGTCCTTAATAGTTCCTGTCTGTGGGTTTTTTTCTCATCACTATCACCCTCATCTACCTTGGTCTCCACACAACTGCAGTCCTTTCAGGAAATATTCACAAGGGTGGAGTGGAGTCCCCCATGGCCTCCAGTGTGGGCATACTGCTCAAGGATGATTTTCTCCACAGACTGTCAGGGAAACACCAGCTCCAGCATCAGGAGTACCTCCTCCCATTCTTATTCTTCAGCCTCTATTTTACCAGAGCTTTTTCTCATGATGGGTTGTTTTGTTTTGTTTTGTTTTTTTCCTCATTCCTACTGTGTTTCTGTGTTTTAAACATGTTTTCCCAGAGGTGATACCAGCTTGTCTGAGGGGCTCAGCTGTGCCCTGTGGTGGGTGTGTGATGGAGCCAGCTGGAATGAGCTGTGCTCACACAAGGCAGCCCCAGCCTCTCCTCACAGAGGCCGTCCCTGCAGCCTCTGCTGCTGGCGCTTGGGCACCTGCACACTGCACAGTTCAATGCAGCAAACAGAACCCATTCCAGTAAGATCTGATTTTCACTTCCTGAAATTTGAGCACTTTTATTCCTCTACAGGAAATCATGCTGACACTGTTCTCTTTTCAAAAGTAAGAGAAATTGAACTTCTATTACTTTCATGATAGTCAAGCTTTAATATTAAATAAGTAATTAAACAAATAAAAGGGATGACTATACAAGGAAAAATTTGATGTGTTTTCCTACTTGAAAATGTATCCATCCAACGAGTCATCTCAATCTTCCTTACTTGATATATGTTTGAAAATAATTGAATAAAATCCTCCTATATTTGGGACAGAGCATTTACAATGCATTCACTCTCAGCTCAAAATTCATTTTTCACAATGGCCCAACTGAGTCCCTTCTTTTGAAAAAGATATATATTTGCTCTTACTGGAATCTGATGAAAACACTAAGAAAAGTTTTAAACACATAAGCAGCTGTTTTTCAAAATGGTCTGTAAATCTACTTCAAAACTGAATAAAACCTGAAAATGTAATACAAAAAAAATATATGTTCAGCAGAATCAGATAAGTTATAACATATTATTTTACTGCATAAACTAATGCATAATGTAAGGTACTGCTAGCAAAAAAAAAAAAACAGTAAACTTTCAATTTTTCATTGGCAATTCCTAAATGAACTTCTTTCTTGACTTCTATGGTGACATTAATAACTTTATTTCTATAGAATTGTATTATTACATGATAGTTTATAACTATAGTGTAACATATTGTACAAAAACCAATGGCATATGTGATTCTGCAATGCTGTGAGAAAAGCTGATAAAAGCATCACAAAAGCTTCTTTACTTTCAGTTTTGGCAATTACACATATCATACATATTATGGTGTTCCAGCCAGGCAAAGGGAAGAAAGGCACAGAGCTTTCATCAAGCTATGCAAAAGGTGCATGCTTATAGTCTGACATGTGGTTTGTGATTTGAGTAATCTCTTCTTAAGTTACAATTATAATTATACTGGATGAGCACAATGTCGATCCAAAGATGGACAGATGGGTTTTAGCTGGCCTGGTTCTAAGGAATAAAGGAGGATAATTGCTAGAGTTTCCAAATATTGACCTGATTGAGAGATGCTGTGTTGGGTTATTTTAACATCTGAAAACAGAAATCTACAAAATCTGATAAACTACATTACTTCTTATTGTTATTTTCATATGTAAAGAACTACATATTATATATGAAGGTAAAGAATAGTTACAGCAAGTACTATAGATTTTCCCTAGATAAAGCAATATCTTATATATATTATAAATATACCTTATATTTTTTGTCCCAAATTTGTCTTTTACTCTTTGAGATCACCTGTACCTGTACTGAGAATCAACTGTATTCCTTTGCCTTTTTGTTTTTGGAAGGAATGTAACAAAAATAATTTTAGGTAAATTTAAATTTCAAACAACCATTTAAAGTGGGGAAAAGTAAATTACATTTCTTTTAGATTAAAATAATTTGAAAGAATTGTTCCAAGAAGTTTAAATGGGGCTATAGTGCATAATCTTAAATAGATTACACAGATCACAGAGCCACAGTGAAATATCTACTTATATTGCACCTATAGGGTTTTAAGTTTTGTCATCAAATGTAATGGGTGATTTGAATTGCTGGTTTGTGGTGAAAATACATTTTTAATTCCTGTTTCTTACATATGGAGGGCACTGATCTAGATACTGAAAGAAAAAGGGACCTCCAGTATCAATGGCTATAAAACAATAAGGTAGATTCAGGTTGTTTCAGCATCTCCATTATACCAGGTTACTTTGGAACATTAGAGGATTTACAGCTCTGAGCAGATAATTCTCCCTGGATTTTGATGTGGCTGGCTGCACATATCTTTGTGTGAGAAAGCTAAACCACAGAGAATTTCACTGTCCATATGAACTAGATTAAGAAACAATACTGACAATCTGAGAACAGTCTGGGAAAAGAAAATGAATCAATGAATCTCTCAAGAGGCCAAGCAGGTTATAACAGCAACCAGTACGAGCAGCACAAATTCGCAGTGAAACCAGTGGAGAATCACGATGTGATAGTTTCACATCCCAAATTAGTAAGTAAAAAAGCCAGAATGCTATTGGTTAGGAAGCAAGCTTTACAGCATTTGAGAACAGTCAGAAATCATACACTTCAGTACATTAAAAAACAAGCAAACAACAGGGAAGAATTATTTTGTGGATGACAAGAACTTTTCATAATTTCTTGGTGGAATTTACTACAATTAAGCTAAGATGAATAAATTGAATAATTTGAATAACCAAATCAAATTCTGCCTCTAGAAACTATTATAGAAAACTAAAACACTAATAAGCCAGTTCAATACTCCTGTACAGAAGTAACAGAACTTTTTGCAGAAAGCTGATCCAGAAGATATTTATCTAAAAATAATATAAATTATTTAAGTTATATCAGTTTTATACTTAAAAGTAAGACAATATTAATAGTCACATTATCATAGAAAGAAGGACTTCTTTATAACTAGACTGACTTTGTATTTAAAGAACAACTGTGAGAAGGACAAAGCTAGTTAAGGCATGGGTTTAAACAGGAAAATATCAAAAAACCCCAAAATGAATGCAGATTACACTACCAGCAGCAGCACAGAAGGTTTTAAGATGGTCGAATATAATGTGCTTTTTGTACCTCCATCTTGACGGTTGCTGCCTATCTTCTTGTCTTTACAATGCTTGCAATTCCTGCAAGTAACTAATATACTTCATTAGCCTGGCTACTCTTGTATTTTTCTTGTTCCTGTATCAAATATCTTACTTTTGCATTTGTGTTAAAAATAAACAAACAAATAAGAACCATCTGGAGTTATCAACTATATTGTGTACTTTTTTGATTTTTGTTTAAAAAAAGGTAGCTATAAAATAGGAATGATTATTCTGATTATTCTACCTTTCTGCATTGCATATTGGTGAAAATATGTTTTATATGGGCCCATTGATATGCCCAGAATTTTATATCATTTTCAGTTTGGAATATTTGTTTCTCACAAAGGGAATATGGTATTCCATCTTTTGCTGTTAACATCAGTTAGTCCTTTGCTTACTCAGTGAGTTCACTGATGATACAAAACTGGGAGAAGTGGCCAGTACCCCAGAGTGCTGTGCGGCCCTTCAGAAGGACCTGGACAGATTGGAGAGATGTGCACAGAAGAACTGTCTGAAATTCAACAGTGGCAAATACAGGGTCTGCCACTTGAGAAAAATAATCCCCAGCACCAGCACAGGCTGGGGGCTGGCCTGCTGGGGAGCAGCTCTGTGGACAAGGACCTGGGGGTCCTCGTGGACAACAAGCTGTCCATGAGCCATCAGTGTGTCCCCGTGGCCTTGCAGGCCAATTGTACCCTGGGGTGAATTAGGAAGAGCATTGCCAGCAGGTTGAGGGAGGTGATTCTGTCCCTCTACTCAGCCCTGGTGAGGCCACATCTGGAGTGCTGTGTCCAGTTCTGGGCTCCTCAGGACAAGAGAGACATGGAGCTCCTAGAACAGGTCCAGCAGAGAGCAACAAAGATGATTGGGTGACTGGAGCATCTGTTACAAGGAAAGAGCTGGACCAGTTCAGCCTCAAGGAGAGATGACTAAAAGGGGACCTCAACAATGTGTATAAATACCTAAAGGAGAGATGTCAAGAGGATGGGACCAAGCTCCTCTTGGTGCTGCTGAGCAACAGGGCCCAAGGCAATGGGTGGAAACTGATGTACAGGAACTTCCACCTGAGTTTGAGGAAGAACATCTTTACACAATGTGAGTGACCAAACACTGGAACATGTTGCCCAGAGATGCTGTGGATTCTTCCTCACTGGAGATAATCAAGAACCATCTGGACACAATTCTGTGCCATGTGGTCTAGCAGGGGACTTGGACCAGGTGACCCACTGTCGTCCCTTCCAACTTTAGACATTGTGTGATTCTGTGAAGTGTTTCAAATAAAATATATCAATTTTTTCATTCAGTGAAAGAAGCCAGGAAAAACTGACTTGTGTTTTAGAAAGTTTATAGCACCCAGTCATACTCTTTTTTTTTTTTTTTAATTCACTGAATAATCATGATTCCACTAGTGAAGAAGGAAATACTGCAGTAAATGAATTAGGATTAATTTTTTTAAAAAATTTAAAAGCAGGGATCTCTTAAAAATACATGGCAATATAATTAGAAACAATATGGAAAGGAAAATCTATAGTTACTATCACTCATGCATAGAGAAAGATTTCTTGGGGGACTGTGTCATCATCATGGGCAGTGGAACTTTCTGCTGTATGTGCCTGGTTTTTTCTACTTACTTCTTGAATCCCTGTTGCACCGCTACACGAAAGAACAGTAGGACACACAGGAATCATGAAGGGAAAAAGAAGAGGACTTTAATAGAGACATTAGGTTATTTATACAAAAGGAAAAACAGGTAAAGATTGGTGGAAAAAGGTTCCACCTCTACACACACATTGGCTAATACAAATGCCTGCCAAGAGAATCCATCCCACCAAAAAGAATGTAAACACTAAAGCTAGTTAGAAAAACAACACCTGTTATTTACATAAAGATCATGAGAAACTGACTCTAAAATACAACTTATCAGAAAGTTTAAAAATTCAGGGTGACAAATCCCCAAGTTATTCTATAAAATATTAGAACTTTTCTTTCTCTGTATCTTTAAGAATCTCAGGTTTGGCTAATCCAATTTGAAGAGAAAAAATTTCTCGCCTACAGATAAAGTTATTTGAATATTATAACATACTATCTAGTAAAAAAATTTTTTAACAAAAATTAAAAATACAGTATCAAAAGAAAAAATCTGAGGAACGCTACAAGTGCATAAGATCTTTTCTTCTTTTGTGACAATAGAGATAAATATTGTAACTGAATATGAACCAGAAAACTCTTTTTTCAGAGTTCATCCATTTACATTAAGTAGTTAATTCCGTACTCACTCTTATTGGTGGAGGGTTGTCTTTCATCATGTTATTTTATATTTAATTATTTTTTCTGTCCCTTTGTATTTGTGTGTAGGATATATTCATTATTATAATTTAATATTGGCTTTTGTGTAGAACTAATGTAATTATGGGGCTTTTTAATTCTTTCTAAATATCTGAACTTCTATGGATCAAAAGTCTTGATTTATATTCTTATGATTTTTTACAATAAAATAATAGTTTTGAAATGTAATTGACTGGCAGTTTTACGTGGTTTCTCACCTCCCTTTCAAAAAACAAAGGAGGGAAGTTTTCTTCATGAACTTACATAATTCATTATCAAGAAAACAACTGAATATTCACCAGTCAAGCAGAACGCATTTAGAAATTTGCTATGGGTTCATTGCCTGCCAGACAGAGTAGAGGCATGGAAAAAGAGGACTTCTCCAGAAATTTCTTCAGTCTAAGTAGGAATATTGCTCAGTGTGGTTCTGCCTAATACATTACTCCTCTGCTTCTCTTCCTATGGGCGGCTGTGAGAGCCCTTGCAATGTTACCTGTGCCTTTTCTCAACTCTTGCTTCTTTGTGGCAAGATCTTGCTCACAAGGCTGAAACAATACTTGGAAACACAAGTAACACATTGCAGTCGATTAGTTTCTCATTTAGTATTTATCTGCACAACAATTGGAGCAACGTTGTGTTATGAAGACCAATCCAAACTAGATCTAAACAGCGTCTCAGCTGCAAGTAGAATTTAACCTCAGATACACAGCTCTTAGTGCAGGCTCATTTACTTTTATTCTTGCTGACATCTCTGCCAGTGTTAGTTAGGTATCCATGCCTGAGAGAACTTACGTATTTCTTTATTGCCAGGCAGTACTCTTGTGATATCTACATTACTTCTAAAGTGGTACATGTCCAGATTAACATTAGCAAGACAGCTAAGTCACTTTTGGGGATTTAACGTGTACTACATAAACTTTAAAACTTCATGAAACTCATAAGGCTATGATCATTATACCTTATAAATTTCACTCACCCCTAAAAGAGCTGTTTGTAATCCTTTCACTGATGAAATCCTGTGGTCCCTAAAGCAGTGGTCAGAGCTACCAGTTTGCTCATAGTCTGAGATCTTTTTGCTCTGTCCGTCACTAAATATATAACCACAATATTTCAAATAACTTTCAAATATTTGAGAACAATCTATAATCTTCCAAATTACATCTACAATCTGAAAAAGGATTAATTATAACTTGAATACTTACAGAATACCTATTTCTTCCTTTCTGTCCTTCAATTCTCTTGCTACATTTTGCACTAACAAAACAGTGCTTGGCTGGTATTTTAGGTGTGATCAAACATAATTACTAAAGAAATACCTTATGCACAGTTTTATGCCCTGACAATGAAGGAAATAATCATTACAAGGTCACATTTCCTTTTTTACTGTAGAAAAATAAGCTGTCATTGTTGCCAAAATAGTACATCTTTTGAAATTTTTAACATATGGTGTAAAAATGAATTTATTCTCCTATTTATTTATTGTCCTTTATATGATTTGACTTGTTGTGTTAAACTAGAAATTACATGCAGTGAGAAAAATAAAAAAAGCTATGACCTTTTCGTTTTGATAGGAAATATTATTTTTTCCCTACTTTCTAAGAAAATAGCAAAAAGTCATAGTTTGTTCGAAAATAAGACCTGGTTCAGTAAATTTTTATTTTCATCTTGTTTCTTTTCTCTATGCATAAACAATCTTCATTATGCTTCAGTGTTTCATGGTGCTTATCTCCACAGCAGTTCTGTAAAACACTGTTTCTCTAGGGAAACGCAGACAAAGAAAAGGGACCTGGGGGTGTTCGCCAACAGCTGTCTGGGTACGGGCCAGTGCTGTGTCCAGGCAGCCCAAAGGCCAACATCATCCTGGGCTGCATCTGGGGTAGTATGGCCAGCAGCACCAGGGCAGTGCTCATCCCTCTGTCCTCAGCACTGGGGAGGCCACACCTCAAACCCTGTGTCCAGTTCTGGGCCCTCCCCTTCAGAAAAGACGCTGAGGGACTGGAATGAGTCCAGAGGAGGGGAATGGAGCTGGTGAAGGGTCCAGAAAACACAGTTTATGAAATGCAGCTGAGGAAGCTGGGGTGGTTTAGTCTGGAGATGATTGAAAGTATATAAACTCAGTGAATATTTCTAATCATGGAAGATATACCTAGTGGAAAAATGTGTCATCAAAAAGTAAATAAGTTTATTCTTACAAACTGCAAAAATATAGAACCACACTGTCAACAGGTAGATACTAACATCAAATGAAGGTATGTGATAATTTGCACTAGCTAGTACATAATGTTAGCTATAATAATATATATATATAACAAATATAATCTTTTGAACATAATAATACATAATTTTTTAAATAATGAGTTTTCATTAATTTGACTGTAGTTTATCACTTTTTAAATAATTTCATAAAAGAAATTAATAAATTCTGGAAGCATATTGTTTTTAAAGTAATTTCAAATTTATTAAAACATTAAATGTGTGTTGTCTATTAATAAAGCTGCTTTTATGTATAAAAATATTTGTATTTTCTATGATTGCAAGATGACCAGTTTCCCTGGTTATCTATTCAAACATGATTTTTAGGGTCTTTTTGGATTTATCCTGTTGGTCTGTTTCCATGTCATGTTATATTCCTCAACAAAAAATTTGATTGTATTAAATTTGGAATTAAAAAAGGAAAAAAAAGAATGGCGAAAACATTCCAACTCAAATGTAAGATTAAACAAAATGTCTTGTTCAAAAGGGTCATACAAGTCTAACATCAATGCAAAATACCAAGTCAAAGTAGATTCAGCAATGGAGTCATTCTGTAACAGAATGATATTTTGATGTGAAATAAATAAAAAATAGTGTAAGGTAAAAGAAGCAAACTCTTCTTGCATTTTTCCTTCTTTCACAAGGCTGGCACAACTGGGAATACAACCACAGAGCTAAGAAAACTTTGAAAAACTGTTTTTAATAACACTTGAATTTTGGCCTTGATGTTCCTATAAATTCTTCCTTTGAACAACAGCAACCCTGCCTTTCTGAGAACACAGAATATTCCACACTATATTACATATTCATTTATTTTTAAAAACTGACATAGAACCAAATGACAGTTTCTGATATACTGTTTGTCAGAGTTCTAATATTCAGAATATCAGCACTTTTACCTAGACTATTTCAGGCCTTAATCCTGTTATGGGTTTCTCCTTTTCTACTGGTGTAAAATGAAGAACTCACAGGAATCTCCTAAATTCATATTTGGGAGCCACTCAAATACTATGCCATGTGGAGGTATTGATATTCACATATATGGAAATGAAAGAAGTATTCCTTACATTAAACAAATGTAAGAAAATAGAAAAAATAGGCCTCAACACAAAGAGCCTCATTATTATAATTCTTGGCTCCTTAACATCTAAAAGTCAGTTCTCTGCCTCTAAGATTTCAATTCCTCATTTTGCATTCAGAAGAAAACTTAGGAACTTCAAGAAAGGATCCAATAATCTGTGACCTGTTTAGATGAATACAAACAAATAAGAAAACCTATTGTAATAAAGTGAACCTTTAATTTTTATTTTTTAGAAAGTGGGCTTAAGAGTTAGAATATTATTAATATTTCAGTACCCAAATAATTCCAATGCCTAGCCCTAAGATGTGGGTCAGCAGGCTATTTCCTTCCACTCTGAATACGGATTTTGTTCTCAGGTGGCACGTCTGTCTTCACTTCCATTCATATGTATATCCTGATCTTTCTACTGTGGTCAAAGTTTTCCGAATTATTTGGGCATGGAGTGAAAAGGAATTTATTATCATTTTAATGAGGTTACCTTAGTGTCAGAATACAAGATTTGCCAAGAGAGATTAGATTTCCTGCTACCAATCCCATAACCCTTAATCTCTTTCAGGTGTTTCAAAAGATTCATCCATACTGCAAAATAATGTTTTCAAGACTTCTGAATAAAAAGACAAAAATATGCAGGTAGAAATATACTTTGATAGAGAAAAAAGAAGTTATTTGTGTAGGGGTTGATTCTATTTTATTGCAGTTTATGGGATTTTTGCAAGACAAGAATTTACTGAAACAAACATTCAGAGTTTAAGATACATTTGAGAGGAAATACAACTCTGTGAAAGTTAATTATAGCAAAATATGGTTAGGAAGATTGTATCCAAAGCAACTGTCATTGAGGAATAGTGTATTATCATCCAAAGTAATTCTTAGGAAATAGAATTTTCAGGCCATTGTAACATCTTAATGTACACAAGGAAAGATAACTGAGAAAGGTTTAGAAGAAAATTAAAAGAAAAAAAGAGTGTTTAAAGTCTTTGAACATGCCTCAGAGAGGCAGTAGAATTGAGTCTAGAAGTTGTATGAATGGTTTGGCAACAAATATTCAGATAGGAGCCAAATATGGAAAAAGTTACAAAACCACAATTCCTTTCCTGAACAAAACAGAAATGTGCTCTACCCTGCAGGGGTTGTGGTTGCTTCCCAGTGAACAGATTAAGCTAAATTCACTAAAAATAGGTTCTGTTTGGTATTCCAAATGGAAAATACTCAGCTTCATGGCTCAGTTTCAACAGAAGGGATGATGGCTATTTGTACTTCTTGATGATTATGACCCAGATGTATCTGCTGGGATTATAGGAAAAGGTTAGGACTGGTGTCCTTAGTTCTGTCACATCAGTCTTCCATTCTTGGGAAAGGACAAATATTTTGATCTCAAATAAAGGAAGCATCAGGAATATACCATATATATATATATATATACACACGCGCTAAAAGAAGTAAGAAAAGCTTTAAAAGTTCTACTCCTGTTGAGCATATTTTTGAAAAATATCTAGAGAAAAGAACTTAAATTATACAACTTGGTTTCTCTCCATTCTCTTAAGGAAGAATTAAGGGAAGTATTTTTAGCTGAGTAAATACCACTCTTTTTCTCTTGTAAGGCCAAGCATTTACAATGGAGCTTCTAGCCAGGCATAAAAAATGACTTAGCTTTTCTAGAATTGTCTGTAGGAATAAAAAATTAAGGATATCTCATTTCAGTTCTTTGAGTTTTTGAAGTGTTCCTTGTTAAAGTATCTAAGTGACTATCAGGTATGCTTAATCCTAAAATTAAACTAGAAAACACGCTTTATTAATTAAATGTGTTATTTCCTGTGGGTCTGTATAAGCGGTGAAAGATTTTTGGATTTCTCACGTTTGAAAGAGAATCTGATGGCTGTGAAACCTGCCACTTCTGCCTTTTCTAACATGCCTCTCTGTAGCCAGATAAAGAATTATTTGCTCACCTGGTGGGAAAAATGCAATGCTTATTCTAAAAAATCATTAGCCTTTGGAAATACACAATGCTTATTTTGTAGGATCATGTTCAATGTTGACCATGAAGGGTCTTGGAAAATAATGAATCACTCTAGGTATGCCAACTCAGCTCCATATTTGGGAATCAAATGATCCCAAGGTAAAACTTTGGGATCTGGATCACTAGAGACCACCAGAGGGATCTACAGCTTTTTTTGTACTTTTTCTGCATGATTTTGGTAGAGGTATACTCTTGTACATCTGTTTCTCTAATAAAGAATTATGTTTTTTAATGCATTGGTGTTGAAGAGTTTTGGACAATTCTTCAGCAAAATCTCAACAGCATCCTTTCTATTTACAATTTAAGTTATATCTTATTTTAATTTTTTATTTTTATTTACTCTTATTCTTGCTCTAATTCTGTGTTAATCCTTTTACTTTTTGTAAATGAAAACAATAAAAAAGAAAAATAATTTACAAAACTGAAAGAATTTATGTACACCTTTTGTGAACTATGAAGTGTGATAAAGTTAAAATGATTCAGGAGTTAAATCTATGGTTTCTTCTGGACCTGTTCTGCTAGACAAAATCCCATATCACACTTCCACTGTGCAAGGTCTTTTTCCTATTAAATGTACATTTTGACATTCACCTCAGTTGAAAAAAATATCATGCATTACATTATATAAAGAAGAAAATCCATAGGTTTTCCCTTTGAAAAGCTTGTTCCTTTTCAACAGAACAAAAGAAAAAATGCAACACTACTTAAACTACTGTTTTCATACAAAGCTAATCTACAGTTTAGCTTCTAAGTGTCAGTGTGATCCATTCAAGAGACATTTTTCCCAGCAGTTCAGACTTCCATGTGTCATAGGTTTGCCCTGGCAATGGTGTTAGTGTACTTATGAATATGTATTTGGTGAAATCTGCTGTGGGATGTGATTGAGAACAGAGCAGAGCAGGCTCAGACTTTAGAAACAAAAACTAAAATTTATTAAACTACAACTACAAATTAATAGAAATGAAAACTTTCTTGAGCATTTTCTTCTCTTCCCCAGTTTCTAAACTTTCCACACTTACAAACTTATTCNAAACAGAAAGCAACAGGAATGGAAAGAATTAGAGACCATTGCTCATTCCTGTCTGAACACAAGTCACTTTAGTTAAAGTGTTGAAAAATTTCTACCGGTGCAATTCTTTTTCTTCCCTGACAAAATGCTGATTTGTCAAACACTGCTCTAAGATTTTAATTTCTCCTGAGGAGGAGAGTCCAGAGAGAAGTGCTAACAATGTGGTTAGACAACAATAACAATAACAAAAAACTCATCCTTTCTTTGGAGTCTGTGCAGTGAAAGTTTCTTCATAAATATATATATAAAAAAAAGTAACTAAGAATTGTCTGAACCTAAAGGTTTGTAAATGAAAATTAAACATTCAGGGATGTTCAGAACAAGAATTACCTCAGAACAAACAAAATAAACAAAAAAACCCTTCTGTTTTGTTTCTTTCATGGAGAGTAGAATATCTCAGAAAGATAAGAGCCCAAGAATTAAACCTGAACTTAAATGATAGTCTGTGTCTTTGATCCAGAGTAGAATAGACTGCTGTCATTTCATTGCATATTTATTAGAACTATTAAAAATCATGAACTTCATCGATGAAAGTGTTGAACCAATGAAGAGATAATAAAAACTAATTAAATCCATGTAACAAAAATCTATCCAAGGTTCCCAAAAAAGTGGTCCTACACGTTTAGTCATGCTATGGAAAGAAAATATTTTATATTGTTCTTAGAGAAGCAAGAAACAACATTCTGTTCTCATTTTTAATTTCAATCGATGTCCTTTCAAATGCTTTAACCTTGTTTCATCTATTTTCTTTTGAACAAGTAAAGAAGACAAAGAACAAAGAATTCAATACACAGCTATCTTCCATAGCCTCAAATCATCCTGACAGGGTCCTGGCAAGAAGTTTATAAAAATTTACCACTTTGTAAGAATTATAAATTTTGGTTGTTTCTATAGCTCAATTATTTGAAAGAAATACAGTTTTAAAGTTGCAAAAGTTTTTCTGTCAGATACTAGAAAGAGTGCTGAGGAAAGAAACAAATTAAAGACAAAGATGTATAGAGGCCTTTAATAATCTGACATTAATGTATGAATGTAGATTAAATTCTCTTTTTTAATACAGCTCTTTAAAATCTATATTCTTTGCTTTATAGGGCTTACTGAAAATTTCTCACATTGTCTACTTGCAAAACCTTTAATTTGTTATCAATTAATAATGAATAAGCTAGGCAATTACTTTTTTTCATTTGCAATCTACTTGATTATAAATTATACATGAAAAGATGATTCATTTAATATTTTAGCCATGTTCTTGACTTATCTAGAAGAGTCACATAAAAGGTGTTTCATAATCAGTGGTGTCTTATAACCTGGGGTCTGTCAAAGATTTCCTTAAAGTATACACTGATAAAATAGATAATTACAGAAATAATTCTCATATAATATTTTTGGAGCTACATTTTTTACACAGACAATAAAGGTAATTGTTTTCTTTGCCTAGATTATTTTCCTTGTAGTTGCATCCTCTGAGAAATTACGGAAGTGTCCAGGTGACTAAACTCAAAGGACTCATTACTATAAACTGTCAGTAAAACCCAAAACAAATAACAGCTGGGAACACAACTGCTTGAAATAGGATTTATTTTTTGGGACACTTATTTGCTGTTTCCCCTCTCTTGTTACTGTAATCTTTAATTTTCAAGATATTTTCTTTTAGCAGATTTTCATCTTTACAATTAGAAATATGTGCACCTGTCATATTGCATATTCTGTTGAGCAGATAATACAATAACATAATATTGTTATTGTTATCTCTGAAAATATTATCTGAGTACAACCTTTTATCATCTTGATATCATTAATAGGTGTAAAAGACCCTTTCTTACAAAAAGACAAAAGTTTTAAATTACTGTTATTTTGTAACTTTGTGCACTTTTTTTTTTTTCTGAGAACTTCCTCACTGCAGAAAGATCCCACTTTCTTTGTCACACAGAGCTTGTCTTTCTGCAGAAAGAAACAGATCCATGCCTGAAAATGATGCCATTATTTGTGGGCACAGATTGCCCCTGCAGTTGAGGCTCAGCATGAAAGACTGCAGCAATCACAGCTCAGTGGGGAGTGGGACTGAGCCATGGGCTGAATGTTTCCTTTCAGGTAGGATTTGGACTTCATCTAGCAAGATGTGGGAGACTGAGACTATCTGACAAGGCAAGTAATAGAGGACTTTGTACAGATCAGTAGGTTCTAGGCATAAAATACTGAGTCTCACCTTCATCTCAGAAAGTGTCATATCAGATCTGAAGGTGGTAAATAAATACATGTTACAATGATACACTGAGTAATTTGAAAGTCTTTTTTCTACTTCAAGACCAAACTTCTGAGCGATAAAATCAGAAGTTCTGACTTCAGTTCAGGCTCAGGTCCCTACTTTGTAACAGGGATTCTGAATTTCATGTACAACATAAAAGGCTAGTTGAAGGACAGTCTACAAATCATGAAAACTGCAGTATAAGAAACAGAAACTGAACCTAGAGTTCTTCAGATGAAAATTAAACATTCAGGGATGGACACAGTCTGGCTTTGGAGACAGAAATCTAGGTCTTCTGATGAACCAGAGACTCGTCTGACACCTTCTAATGTCTCTAAACGCTCTTAGACTCTTAAGTAGTGTTCTTAGTTTCTGGAATGCTCTCCAGATCCTCTCATAGAGAATGTAAACTTTTGCTAACAAGGTCTCAGCTTTCATAAAAAAACATTGTTCCAGTATCAATACCAAAGAAGCTCAAAAAATTCTAGAACCTAAGTCTGGTCAGAACCCAGAAATTCAGTTTTAAGCATATTTTGAATGTTTCTAGATTAACTATCTGTTATATTCTCAAACTTTATTATCTTCTGTAATTTCCTTTCAAAATTTAGGGGACAAGTATTCTTTTCATTTTAGAATGGGAGAAATATTCTCCTTGGCCATTTTTTAGTCAAATGAAATGGAAATTTTCATTTTTAACCTTTTTCTCTTTTACTTTGGCACTGCCACACAGTTAAGATATATATGAACTGAAATGTTTTATTCTTTAAGTTTCATGAAGGATTAAAGCACAATAATGTTACTCTTCACTGAGGACAGATAAAATAGTGATCAATTTTGACTTTCAGTATAGCATATATATTTCCTAAGGTGAGGAATTCTCTAGAAATTGCTAAAGTCAGCAAAGTTGGAATAAGCACTTCTTCCTTGTTTTTTTTTTTTCAGTCAAAGATTAGATCATATTCTGGAGGATGAAGGTCCTATCCTTATTTAGGAACTAATTTACTTGAGCTATACTCACTTCAACCCCCAAAATATTAAGGAATCAGTTACTGTCTGTCTCAATTCAAACACATTTTTTTTTAGCTTTTTAATAGAAAAGGAATTCAAAAATTCAGTAACTTAAATTATGCAATGAATATTCAAGAGGTAAATTACAGGTCAGTTTAAAGTCCTTTCTTTTGCTACCATCCTTGTTGCTGTTCTCCCCAGTGAGTCCCTGAACCATGCCTCCATGCTGTATAGGGCAAACTCTAAATCAGTCATGCCCTTTTCTTCAGTTTTAATATGCTGCTCAATATTTAAATACTTGTCTTCAAAAATATTCTAATTACTTTACGCTTTACAATAGGAAATTAAACCTTTTACAAAGGACAAACTATTAATTTCCATAGTTTATTCTTAAAGGGGACATTGTTCCCTGCTCCCTTTGTTATTTTCCATCTTAGCAACCATGTACTCCTATCAGGATAAGTCTTCTTTCTTTCTTCCTCTTTTCCTTAGGTCCCCTTTAGACCTACTGTTTAAGAAGGACAAAGACAACTTTTTAAAATTCTGTTTATGTTCTTGGGAAATGTCACTTGTTTGGCAGGAATCCTAAACAGTAGCACAGCTTGATCCCCCTGCACAGCCCTACACAGCCAGACCTGACATCAGGAAGCTTTTTCCATGACAGGCATAAATTAAGCTGAAACTTAGCAGAATAATGGATAATGTTTTCTAGAACAGACAGTCTGCATGTTCTTAGATCTCTTTAGTGGGTCAGGTCCTTCTTGTAAACTTACCTTCAAAAGAGATAAAAAAATAAAATTCTGTGGTTTAGGGGGATTATCAGGGGTTTGCTTTGGTTTGGCTTTTTGGTTGGCTGGTTGGTTTTTTTTTTGTTTTGTTTCGGTTTTTGTTTTCGTTTTTTTTGTGGGAGGGTAAGGGGTTTACTTTGTATAGGTTGGGGTTTGAGTGTTTTCTGCATATTTCTTTTCAGGGAGGGTAGAAGGGAGAGGTGTTTTCTATTTCCCTTGAGGATTTACTATAAAATTATTTATTCAAAGCTGTGAATTGCTTTGTTGCAAGTGACCAGACTAATTTGGCAGTGCCTTGTGTGCAGAAATTTTTAGAAACTTTACTGAAAAGTTTTAGAAAGTTCACAGCAAAAAGGTGAAGATGCCATCTGCTCATGTTTAACAGAGCAAGGTTATATTCAAAGGAGAACCTTTTCCCCTTCTTCCTGTCCCATGTTAATAGAAAACATTAATTACTGCTTTGTCAAATAGAAAGCTGAATCTGCCAAGAAGTAGGATTGAGAAAAGTAGTCAAATAACAGAAATACTGGCTGGCCAATATCAATATTTCCTGTGACATAATCATTAATTTCTCAGTTGTAAAGAGGTCCTCAGCTTTGAGGTAAAAGGCCAAGTGAACAAAGTCAGCAAGGGTGTCCTTCAGTCTTCACTAAGCCTTGCTTCCCACAGCATATGGGCTTGCTCTTGTAATCCTTGGGAGTGGGCAGGAAGAGGGACAGTAGAAACCAGCCAAACACAAATGCACCTACTTTGCAATATACTATTATTAGCAGAAGTTTGATGTCACACATATAGAAGGGGTTGTATGTGAACCTAAGCTGGGAAGATGCTTCAGGATGGTTGTCAGTTCAGCAGGGACTTTGAAGGATCTTTGTACCATACTCTGCCATATGCAGTCAAAACATGTAGAATAGACCATGCCTTCATGGACAGACACAATAGAGGAACTACTTTGATTCCTCCAGGAAAAACCCATTATCTTGTAATGCCTTTCATTCTCCTTACATATATAACAGCACTATAGATTTTTAAGCAGCCACTCATTTAATTTAGTGAATAAGCAATTCTGTGGTTATGCTTCTTTTTCATCTTATCTGACTATGATTAATAAAAAGCAAAACTAACTTTTTTAACTATGAACACATTTTAGCAAGAATGCAAAAAATACGGTTTAGGAGAAAAAATTGCCTTAGGGGTCTTTTTTCACTTTCTCCGATGCCTTTTTAAAAAGAGTCAATAAGCACTGAGAAACCAGACTTTCAATTACATCTTTTAACTATTTTGTTTTCCAGCCTAAGGCATCTTAGAACTAAAAAGTCCTTGGCTTTTTCTGATTTTTTAAAAAAATGAGAATATGGTCTCAAATATTTTGAACATACTACAGAGTTATTATTCCTAGAACATTGATGTATTTACTTTTACAAACTAATGGACATTCAAGTATTTTAAGGAGTGAGATGCTCAGCTGATGTTAATGGATAAGTCTTATCATGGGACAATATTAATTGATTATGTAACCACACTTTTTAAAGCTTGTTGTTCCATCAGTAAACTAATTCAAAATGATGACCCTGTAAGTTGCTTAATTAGAGGACATTACAGATACAAATATTTGTAGATCACAAACCCAAGGGGAACTTTCTATTAGCTACATATCAATGTCTTATAAGTTTTTATGAGACAAAGCAAATGAATGAAGTGATATGGAAGGATATGGATCAACAACCATACTGGATGTCTACCCCTTCTGAACAAACAGTATTAAAAAGTTAGAATGAGAAATACTGGTAATCAGATAATTTTCTGTTTTGTTTAATTTTATATACAGTATAAGCCTCTTCGCAGCTTTGATATGTGTTTAGGTTTTCAAGAAATTAGTAGGCTGCTTTATACTTTTTACGTTGTCATTTTAACTGGGGATTTCATTAATATTTGATGATAAGCATGTTGTTCTATAGAAGCTAATTAATTATTTGAAAGACTTCTTCAAAGCAAATGAATCATTAAGAAAAAAAAGATTGGCAGGTGGAGAAAATGAAGAGAAAAGGTAGGAAACTAAGGTCCAGCAGTTTTTATTTTAATTTTCTGCCTAAAAGACTGAAGTTTCTCTCATGATCATATGTCTCATATTTGCTTTTTCAAATTAGACCACTGGAAGTGAAATGCTGTATCCGTACCTACAACTCAGCTTTCAGCAATACTAAACTGTCTGGGTTTGAAGTAAATTAATTCTTTTTGAAACAACCTTAAAGGGCATAGTTTACCAAATAATCTATAGAAAAATAATACAAATATGAACTTGATCTGGCAGGTGAACCTAGATGAAATGTCTATAGCTTAGCAGAACAATTATTTTAGCTAAAATTTTAGTTAAAAAGTGCTGTGTAGTATTAATTTCTGTATATATGTATGTTCATAAACACGGGTAGCATGGACTGGTTTTCTACATTGTGGGAACAGTAACATCATAATGTATTGTCCACACACTAAAAAAAGGAAAGTAAAAAATCCAAATACTCCTTCTACCAAAACCTTTCAGAAGAGCAGGCAATAGGTGGTCACTAATGAATTTCTCACTTTTTGATTAAAATAAGGTTATTACCTGGGTGCGGACTAAGCTGTCACAGCTGTGCTCTGTGCATATATTCAGTGAATCTGAGCAGTCCCCAGAACTAGCTATGGTCAGCATTTGGCCATTAGCATCTCGGACAGTATTTACAGAAAAGGAAACGCAAAATGAAAACCCACCAGGTGTGTTCTGGAGACATCCAAAGGAAAAAAGATCTGAAGTAGATTTAGACAGGCTTTAAAGCCAGTGTACTTCATAAAAATAGTGTGTTGGATGGTATAGTAAAAAGTGAAGTCAGCAGACATTACTTTTGCCCTTCCAAGAGAATATTTGAAAGTGCTATCTCTCTAAAGTATATTCCAATACTTTTTGCACTTAGTGGGATGGGTGGCAACATACTTTAAAATGTAGAAGACCACTGTGTGGTAAGATGGATAAAGATAGTGTGGGGAGACAGAAAGAGTACTAAAGATAATCTTGCAGCCAATGTATTGCAGCTGTATTAATTATCCTAGAGTAGGAACAGCCTTGTTCTCCCAGCTACAGCTGTGATAAAGAGTGAGCTGGCTGGGAGGGGGCTCTGTTGCAGCTCAGTTGGAGTCTCTGCTGTGCTGTGAAGGCCCAGGGACAGGAGGTTGTGCAAGGGACAGATAAGGTAAGGCCTTGTACTAGGGGCTGTCAGGAACAGGCTGGAGTGGGCTGGTGCTGTGAGAAGGGAGAGATAAGAGGGAGAACTGGCTGCTGGCATAAATGGACAGACCCTGAGAGCTGCTTGGAGATGACTTTGGGAAATAAGGTAGAGCCTATTAAATAACAAGGTGTTGGTGTGTGAGGCCTTCTGATAGGTATGAAAGATTGATAGAAAGTCCTGATACTTGAGCCCACAGAAAGTTTTTAAAGAAGCACTTTGTGTTTTGACTATCTTGACTACCACATCACTGGAAAGCAGGAGTCATAACAGTACTGGAAAGAATGCAAGGTTAGACAGAAAATACTGAACAAAGAGTTGCTGGAAAAAAGTAGTTTTATGAAAAAAAACGGGGAAGAAAAACCCAAACCAAGAAAACCCTTATCTCTTTGCATAATGGTTTGTGTAGAGTAGAAAAACTACAAAAAAGAGAGCATAAAGATGGACATTAAATGTTTGTTTAGAGATTCACAGGGGGTCTAAATCTCTGCTTTGTCCAGTTCAGACCAGTTCATTGGTTGGTCACACCTCTGGTGGATGTCACTAAGATAAATAGTGCTGGAAGTTATCTTTTTCCTGTCTTTCTCTCTCACCTGTACATTGCAGTTTTTATTAATAGACCTGCATGAAACATAAGACAGTTAAATATTTATTTTTGTTGTTTTCTGGACTAGTACAGATTTTAAAACCTGAAAGTTTGTAAAATGTACTTCTTGGTTTTCAGCACATATTACTCAGGAAAAAAAAAGAGCTTAACTTTTCAGCTAAATAATTTGTAAAGAGAAATAAATTATTTTGCTTTTGGTTTTCAAATATCTAGGAAACCAAAAGAAGAATCTATGCTAATATTTTTTTTTTCTTCAGGGAATCCCCTGTCATCTTCAAGTCACACTTCCTTGTATATTTGTCCATACCTCTTCCTATGAACTTATTTTTCCTTTCTGGGAGCAGTTCTTAAAGAATGTATGAAATTCTACTCATCAAATCTAATCCACTACAAAACCTAGCAAATAATTAAATTGCAGATGGAATTGAATTTTTTAGAAAATGCTCTCAGGATTATAAAAATTCCATAAATAAGGTAGATGGGATACAATTGAGTTTCCCTCTTTGACATCATTTTTTTAACAAAACCAATGAGGCAGCTTCTTCTGAATACCTAATGTCTTTGAGGATTAAAGTCTTCACAGACAATCTAAAAATACAGTACATGGGAGCATAACAAACAAACAAGCAATGTCTGATTAAGGCAGAGCATCCCGTTCAAATTGAGGTAGCATACAGTGGCAGAGCTTGTTTTTAAACTTGTACCTTGCAGATAAAGTTGTCAGTTTTCCTCTTTTTATACTGCGGAAGCCTAGAAGGTACAGGGGCTGATGAGCATGTCTCAAACACTGAGAGCCAGACAGCTCTGGAGCCAGCCAAGGCTTGTTGGTAAGAACACACTGTGAGAAAGGACTAGGATACTGCTGGAGACAGGTAGGACAACACTTTTCTGAGACAAATGTCCTTGTTCTGACTCCTGAAGTGGCACAGTACAGTGGAGGTACAGGAATGAGGTCAAGAAGCAGGCATGAACTCCATGGGGGGATTAAGGCCACTGAAGACATCCAAAGTTCTCTGAGCCACTTCCAGAACCACTTCTATCCAGAAGAACTGACTGCATGATAACCAATTTGCATAGGAAGCAAGAAGGATATAACCAGAGCAGGGAAAATTGTCTATAAAATGGTACCCTCACAACACTGGGAACACAACACCAAGGCATCCCAGCACCATGGACACCCTATTAGATGGATCGACACTCAATCCTGGACTACTGATGTGTCTCTTTCCTCCTTTCTCTCTCTCACTTTCTTGTTATCTCCCCACCTCCCCTACTCCTTTGTTCAAAACCCACTGCCATGAGCTTCCAGTAGGAGATAAAGGACTGATTTACACCAGTTTGCATGCCAGGTATGCAACTCACTAACAAATCTTCTTAAGTTTTTGCAGACTCTCTGACTTACAGCATTCCTTTTGAACACAAGCATCCATGAATCTCAGGTGTTCCCTTCCTGTTAAAGGTGAGACGCTACAGCTTTACACATTGTGTGCCTATATTAATAATTTATAATCTGTTATGTTTCATCTATATTAAATAAAATAGGAATTCTGAATAGAAATTATATTTATAATCACACATCAATACCCACGCTGCCCTGGACATTATATAAACAAATTTTGTAAGGGCTGCCTGGTAACCTTTTTGACAAAAGCAAATCATTCTGAATCTTCAAACAGTCACAACTGTAGTTCAAGTTACAGTTACAGCTACAGTTACAATGTTACAGTGCTAAAGAAGATTTGCAATATAATCATTCTCATGTCTATTTTATACTGTCAATGAGCAAAAAGAAATAATTACCTAATTCAAAGATGCATAACTGAAAACACAGATTTCTTTACAAAAAACAGACCTCTCTCTCCTCAATGATCATCAGTTCCTTGCTAGAATTTAAGCTTGTTATACAAGCTTATCTGTCGCAAGATGTGGAAAATGGTGTTCTAGAAAGAATTTAAAAGGCAAAGTGTTTGTCTAAATGGAAACTTTATCAAAAGCTATTTAACTTCAAGTTGCATCAAGCTGAGAAAAATTATTCAAGAATATTAGGATGGGCAGTGGCTAAAAATCACAGAAAAACAAGGAAGCAGTTATTAAAGGCTTGCTAACAGCAGGAACACTGATATATCTGTAATTAATTAGAATGAATGCAAGAACAGTATGCAAGCACCAGGTAGATGTTTTCTTTGCTTGGATACTATGTCACAAGTCAAGCTACTACAGAACTGTACTGTAAATGACTGTCTAATAGAGGTATAGCAAATTGTTCTTTTTCAGCAAGCAACTGAGTCAATACCCAAGCTCCATAACAGTTTTCTGTTATCTTTCTTGCATCAAAAAGCTGAATATGCTACCACACTGATGGCAGAGAACCAGAGAAGGGAAAATGGACAAAAAATTCACAACTAAGTCTGTAGGGAATGTAAACAAAGATTCATAAATATAAAGTAATATTTAAAAAAGATTGAAATGTCATGATCTCACTCTAGGTGAAAACCATACCTAGTGCAATACAAAGAGGAAATTGACAAACTCAATTTTTCTGCTCATTCTTGAAATGTCATCTACTAAAGAGTTCTTTCCATACTTTTTTGTCAGAGACAAGTGTCCCACAGGACATTCAGACTCTGCACTGGAGGTTGAATGAGGACCTTATAACTTTTCCAGCTAACAGTCACCAGTTCAAGTCTAAATTTCCTGTTATTATTGTTCTTCTAATTATCTAATTATCTATTTCTGTGCTTTTATGGGGAAAATTCCTTCAATAAACCACTTCTTCTGCCTTCCACTAGAAAGATATTTGAAAGGGATAAATAAACAAATACTTTTCACTTTTAGTCTCAAGAAACAAATAGAATTGGAACACAAAATTGTAACAATGAAGTTTGAAGATTAATATTAATTTTTTCGATCCCTTATATGCAGTTTTCAAGTTATGGCTTTTCACAGTCATTTTTATTTAAGAATCCAAGCCATATAAATAAATACATTCTGCTTCTGAAGAATACGGTAAGATAATGTTATGAATGTCTTAACATAGTAGCATCATAATTGGTTTGTAAATCTACAATCTCGGATTTCCCTGATGCCTTAAGTTTTAGCTTTCACGTTTTTTGATTCTGTGCTGCCTCGGGCTGTAGTTCTGAGCCTCATGTTAAGTGCTAGTGAGTTCTTTTCACAGCGTAGGTAGAAAAAATCAATCATTTTCCTGATGAAGGTCAAGGGCAATGAGTACAAATTTCAGGCCCAAAAGCACAAACAATGGTGGACGGAAGGGAGAAACAAGAAGGATGGGATTTCATAACCTGAAGCTGTAATTGGACAATTAAATTAAATATGCAAATAGACCAAAACTTATAAAAGTGTAAGACCTCATGACCAGTCATCCATTTTGTGACTATTTTAAGTCCATCTTGGGTGTAGCCCTGGCCAGGCTCTTGTACTGCCCAAGGTGTGTCCTTAAAAGCCTTCTAATAAATATCTACTTTATTCTCTAGCTCTGTCCAATCTCTGTTCCAGGTTGGCCTTCCCAAGACATCATCCCCATCAATATATAATGGCAAAAGTAAGGATATTTGAAGAGGGATTATGTGCATTCTTGTTAATATTTTGTATTTTCCCCTCAAAGAAAAAATAGACAAATACTTTTTTAACTACCATGACAATTATGATCTAAGATAGGTTTTTCTCTTAAAATAATTTGCTATGTGCAATGAAAACTAGGAATTTTAAACAAAAAATTAATTTCATGAAAGTAATAACTTTCTGGGAGCTATTTTTAGCACATAATACTGTAGTGAAAAGACAGAAACAAACATCTACATTTTTTCAGTAATTAGTAGCTCACTTACACTGTCTAATATTTAGAGACTATTTTTTCCTGGTCTGTTTTTGTCCATAGCATAAAATTTCAACTCTTCCTAAGGTTGTTATTTCTGTGAGAAACAGAAGCTAAAATCCATTCACCCACCCACTAGCCCAGTTAACTGTTCTGTTTATTGCTATTAAATACTATGGGATTCTCCATAATCCCAAACAAAATCCACTGATGCCTGATAATAACTGCCTAGACAAATAGGGTAGGGATATAATGAGAAATGTAAGATTCAATTTTATAAATATTCTATGTATATAAAACAATTACTAAATACAAGAATTACTAAAATACAGGCATGAGGATATAAAATAAAATCAGCATGAAATTAAGGTCTTTATTGTTTAATCAATCACTTGTAATTTTTCAATACTTGAAATCTTGAGCCTTTTATAATCACTTTTTCAATATTTTTAATAACTATTTTACCCAGAGATGTATCTTTAAATAACAAATTGGTTAGTTTGTTTTAGTAGAAACAGATGGCAAGCATGAATTATGAACAGCTCAAAAAAGATCAGCCTTTGAGCTCATGTGCAAAGGAAGGTTTGGTTCTGATTAGAGTAAGATGAGATCATGTAATATTTCCAGGATTTGTGGTAACATGAAGCAAGTAATCAAAAACTAGACAAATAAGTTAAGGAGTTGGTGATAGTCTAAAATCAATGTTTCAAGCACTAGATTACCAAATACCCTTTTTTCTTTTCCTGATCAGTAAAACAGTACAATTATCTAAGCACATAAATAAATAGGTTAGAAAGTCTGTTGCCAAGTGAAGCAGATATTTTCTACATAAGTCTTGCTCCTCTGTAGGCTCAGAGAACTCTCTGCTTGGTTTTAGCAAGTGACCAAGACAGAGAATATGATTAGCACTATCACAGTCTCTGCTGTAGGCAAATGAACATAAATTTTACCATTATTAGTAAAAGACCAAAGGCTTTGTACAGACAAGAAAAATCAAAGTTTCTGTTATAGCCCAGGCTTACCTTGCCTTAACTTGGTTTCAGCTATTTTGAGGAATTGACAGGTTGTTCTGAGTCAGGGTTTGACAAAATAAATCTGACTTGAACAGCAAGATAAAAAATTGGGAATCAATCTTCTTGAGGTATTTAATGAAAAATAGTGTGAGAAAGGGACCTAAAATTCTTAAAAGTTACAGTTTATTCACAGAGCCAACATGATTTTTTGAAACAAATTCAGGGTTTATACTTTGCAGAATGTAAACCTGTCCTTTCAAAACAATAAATTTATAAGAATAGAAGCAGGTCCAATGTGTATATATATAGATATCCAGTTAAAAATGTTATTCAATAACACATGGGAACTGATTATACACTAAGTAACATATTTTCATTATGGGACATAATCAGGCATATCTGTCTGTCTATACACACTTTCCACTCCCTGGCAAGGAAATATGACCTATAGTAGAAATATATGTATTTTTATATATGTACATTTGTACATACCTTTGCAGACCATAAAAACCCTGAAACCATTAAACCAGCGAAAACTTACTGCAGCAGCTCTCTAAAAATGATATTAGTCTATTTTCTTGAGAAATTAGAATTGAAAAAATTATTTGGGGTAAGATAAGCACCAAAATAGGTGAAAGTGTTCCTACATGTAGTAATGGAGGAGATATTTTTTCCCCTGGCTTTAACCCTCATGTTGGAGAATATGAATAGACCACAGAAAGGCCTGGAGGCCAGCTATAGATCCATAGGAATTCAACAGGAGGCTATGGATATGTAGATTTAGGATGACCTGAATATTCTGGATCACTTCACTATTGAAAAATACCTAAGCTTCTACTTTTCAAAACCAAAAAGAGAAGATTATTACATGATTATGGGATTAAAAGAGTAGGACATTAAAAAACAAAAAGCAAGCAAATTATATAAAATTTGTAATATAACTGCAGGTCCTTAACTAAAAGGTATTTGTTGATTTTTGCGTAAGTCTCAGGAATATCTGGAAAAGTTTGAATTATTACGTAACTGTTCATTTATGGACTAGACTGACTTCTTGCATTGTGTCCAGATTTCCTCCCTCATGAATTACATTAGTCTGCTCTAGGAATAAGGTATATTTTTCTTCTTTTTGGACACTCAAGGAAGATTCCTCCTTCAGACATGGTCATTGATGACTTTAAACTGATAGAAAAAGTTTGCTCTTAACCAGAGCTTGATACATTCCGATCATTCAAGAGTCTTAGGCAGGTTTTTGTTATACTGTTAGTAACATTATTTGATTTATTGATTCCCAGGAAGTAAGAGATAGGCAAATTTATCAAATTTGTCATGCTGTGTACATTATAGACAAGTGTAGCAATGAGAACAATACGAGTTTTATTAAAATTAAAAACAAAGCAACAAAATCCCAAACAGTAGGGGTATGTTAGAACGGAGAGATAAAAAATATAAGCAAAATGGAAGAAGAATACAAATTGGTGCTATAGGTCTTAATGCATTTTCTCAATAACAGTGTCAATTTAAGTTCTTGCTACCCTTTACTTCTTCACAACTCATTTCTTGCATCACTCTCTTGCATCAATTAAACTTTGCTGTCATATCAATTTTTGAGGCTACACTGAGTTTAATTACGGGTCTGATCTCATTATTTAAATTTTTAAAATTTTCTTTTCCGCTTGAAATGTATGTGTTTATTGGTAAATCACTTTTATACAGTAATGCACTGCTTTAATGAATAACTATTATTTTGGCATTGAAGTTGAGATATATCGATACACACATTAATATGTGGGAATAGATATGTATCTATGAACAGGTGATAATATCACACCTGCATTGTAGATAAAGCACAGGATTAAAGCAGAGTATTTCGTATACTAAATGGAAAAATACAATCACCATAATTTAAAATTTTTACCTTTTTAAAAGCTGTCATGAAAACACATCTTATTGAATATACTGGAAGCAATCTCAGGAAAGACATTAGCATATCCTCATTTTGTCTGGTCAGCTTTCTCTTGGATATCATTCGCTTCATTAAGAATTCCTATATTCTCGTCTTCTGAATCTTCAAAATGTGTAGTGATGTTTTTAATTTTTTACTGCTACTAGTGAATTTTTAATGACAGATCACTGTCTTCAAAGAAGTCTGAAAGGACTACAATCCCTTCCAATTTTGCTCTGTGGGGCTTGGTTTCCTTTTGGCATGACTCCTGTGGAGTTTATACTGCAGATGTACCAGTGCATTCATTGTCATTGAAATGGAATTACTTGATAACTAAATATTAAAGAGTTTTACAGCACTCCAAAAATTGTATGTTATCAAATACACAGCATGCTTTTTGCTCCTCACAGAAACCATATCTATCAAGAGTAAAAATGGTAAAGATGACAAGCATTTTTCACAAACTATTCTATCCTGAACTGCCAGTTTCACAACAATGCATAGGGGACTTTGGATTTAGACTAAAGTATTAAAGTTTAAATACCTGCTGACAAATGGATGTTTTGAAAACTGGAGAAAAAAAAAAACAGACTTATCTAGGAGCCACCTTCTATGATGAAATATATTGTTTAATCAACTGCACATTTTTTTTCCTCAAAGAGGAAAATAAGTACAAAAGGACTGGAGGATTTGAGCATGCAGCATGCTTGCGAGATGAAATGCAAACTGAAACTGACTTGAAATGTTTCATATTTGTTCTACACAGAAAGGTGTTGTTCTTTGTTTGTTTTGTTGGGTGTTTTTTATACTTCAATCTAAGTGAAAACAAGCACAGCCAATGCATTTTTGGTTTAGATTTTCTTGAAATTTTAAAGAGTCAGAGAGCTTTCTGTGACTTTGATGCTGATCAGATCTAATGTCAGCGCAAAATTCCCAGTCAGTTTAAATGTGTTGCTTAAAACTGAGACATGAGACTGAATAATAAAACTATAATTCCTGTATTTTGTTATTAATATATCTGTATACTATTACAGTTTCTTTACCTCTTATGAGTCTTCTTATAACAGCATGATTTAATAGAACACAATTTAATTTCCTTATGGTTCCACTGATTGAAAAACAAAAGGAACATTTAAATATTTTTCTTTTTTTAGTCTTCTCTCTCTTTACTATACTTCAATAGAATTAATAATTCTGCTTGCTCTTTTCCAGTTACTGTAACTGGTTTTATTGTGAATCAATGTGTTTATGTTCTGGTAGTATGTTCATAAGCAAGTTAGAACATCATGACCTTATGTCAAACATTGCCAGGAAAATCTGTCTGAAGGGTGAGGTAGTATGAAATAGAAAGTAAATTACAGTGAGAATTACTGAATACTGAAATCCCTATTTTATAAGAGAGAACAACCAAGATTTTATGTTAATTGGTTAGAGATTGAAGAATACACAATCCTTGATCTAACATGCAGATAATTAAAATAATGTTAAGGAATGCTGTTGGGTTTGGTTGGTTTGTTTGCTTGAGTCTTTTGCCTAAAATTTTTGTCTAACAAATAAAAGTAATTAATCCTTAACATAAGCAATGTAAACCATAAACTTGTGTGGGGAGACCTCTTTAAAGCTGAAAATAGAATTTAACAGATCAAAATCAGTCAGGTTTCTTATTCTATTTGCAAATATATAAATTTTTTGTCAGATTTTATTATGAGACAATATAGAAATTAACTGTAGCACTTACGTATCAATTAAATCATCAGCTGTTCCACATGGTAGTTAGGTGTCACTGTTTGTTGAGGTTTTGTTCTCTCTTATGGTGGAATAAGGAACATAGGTAGATTTCCTGCTATACATTCCAATACCCTAAACTGAAAACTATGTCTCTCTGTTCTGGATTTTACTAACATGCTGACCAAACAACATGATAAATTATTTTCTTTGAAATAATTTTCTTTTATTCTTTGAAATAATCTTACTTTTGGTAAAGTGGAGCTAAACCAAAACAAAAAACCCATCACAAAACACTAAACCCTATTTTTATCTGATGTTTTTATACTTTCATGTCCATAGCCTGCTGGGTGGTATTGTAATTAATTTGTACTGAAAAATTGGACACCATTACAGCTCCCAAGTTGCCTTTTTGATAACCTTTGACTAATGAAAAACATTTGAACTTTATTTTCTATCTGCCTCAGAATTTCAAATGCAAGGAAGAACTTTGAATCTCACAGGCACCTGATGTCCTTAATAGCTAATATCAGGAATTAACTGAAAAACTCTGTGAGTTCATGAGTGTAGTTCCATGTGTTACCCAAAAAAAACTAAACCAAAACAAAAAACCCATCACAAAACAACTCCTATAGAGACAAAAAATACTCAAATAAATGAAGCAAAACACTGCAGAAATGCACAGTGTAAGCATTAAAAGGAGAAGATGTTGATTTTGAGTGAAAAGAAGAGAAACTATGGAAAAATTTATTTTAATAAATGGTTTTTAAAATCCACCTCAATTCTAAGCTTTAATTTATACTCAGAAAATATATACAATGTGTTTCTCTGAATAAAATGCTGTACTTCAGTTACTACTCTGCACTGATTTGCTTACTTATTTTGAGATGTAATTTTTTTTTTGTTCACTTTTAGGGTACTAATGGCAGGATCACATTAGGAGACAACACATAAATAAATAAATGCAGATTGTCATCACCTGTAAGATCAACAACCTTTTCCCACTGTTTTTTTTATTGGCAATTGTCAAATCATGAAGTCACACTACTATTTCTTAATAATCAATAAAGTAGAATAAATCAACTTCTATTAAAAAATATTTAAGATTTTTCTCGGATGGAAGCTCAAAGTTTTTTGATGTTGTATGAACTTCTCTACCCACACCAGAGGCCAAAAAGTTACTTTAACTTTGTGGTGATTGGTGTTGATGTCAGCAAAATGAAACCCTGGGTTAATTCTAGGATAAGTGTGTGTCTTACAAAATAATTAGCAGAGCTAGATAGACTCAGCAAAAATGTGAGTGACCATTAAGTGAGGGTGACCACACTTTCAGCTGTGTCTTCTGTTAGTCTCAAGGACAAGTCTCATTTACAGTACAGTGCTGTAACCTGGAAATTCTCTACTGAAATTTCAGTACTGAGAGAAGAATATATAAAAGAATATTGAACTATGGATACTAACAAGATACCCAGATAGTATGTTTTAATAATTCATTCAAGCTATCTGTCTTTGAGAGTTTTTCTTCCTTGTCCTATAAAAATTCTGAATATGATCTAATATTAGTCAGGTTATATGCTACTGTTTGTAAAGGCCGAAATAAGTATATTAGAGCTCAAAACAGTTGGAATTTAAATCTGATAATCAATTCATCATTTATTGAACTCACTGAACTTATAAACCAAGGCATTTTTCTGTGCAACAGCCTAAAAAAGTTATCTTCTTTGGAAAAATAAACAAATTTCACCCACACAACTTAACTAAGCACTGACATTGGACTTTATGGTTTACCTTTATTTTTTTTCCTTTGAAAGATATTCTGTATGTTATTCTGCTTTATAGAGGGGACATATTTTCAAATGGAAAAGTTAGAAATTGAAGAGGTGAAGCAGTCTATCAAGAGGAATTGCTTTAGACTACAGAAAAAGTCCTTCTAACTATTTTCTCTGTTATGTTTTCTTATTACTGCATATACAAGTGGAACATTATGGAATCTTCTAAAATGAATTTCCATCTCCTTTTCTAAGTTTTAAATAAAGATTTCATCCTTTGCATCTACGATTTACTCTTATCAGTGTTAAATAATAAAAACCTTGTACTGTTTTATAGGGTTTGAGAATCTTTTAGCCAAAATCTACTTAAAATCTAAGTGAATGACAGAATTCTATATGTAAAGACAAGGGGAATAACTATGGGTAATTTTGCAATCCACACCTGTGATCTAGTTGATGAGGATGTCACTGACAGGCAAAAAATGCAACAACAGCTATAAAAATAACACAAAATATGGCATTTCTATATAATCTCTTATTTACAGTTAGAACAGCAGTAAGAAAAAAAACAATCAAATCCTGATGGTATTGCTTGATTTAATATATTGACTTCTAAACTTTAAAGAACAAGGCAAAATCCTGGGAATGAAAGATTATTTCAAAGGTTAGTGCCCTTGTAGGTGCCTTACTAAGCAAGAAAGAAATATAACAAGTGCAATAATGTGGTAGAAACAGATTTCACTCATCTGTTCTCTTCTGGATAATAATTTTTAAAAACTTCTATCAATAACAGCCTCCCTTAAGATTTTCTGTGTTCCATTGAGTTAGAGATATGGTACAAGAATGAAATCTTAAGAGGTGGGTTGTGCTTCACAAGTATCAAAGTCACCTTTTACTAACTTGGATTTCTCTATGATTATATCCCATGTCTCATGTATGTACTGCCTTCTCCCCAGGATTTCAGAAAAGGAAATAGTTATACAATTTGTTTTGCTTCATTTTTTTCTATTCAAGAATTTTTTAATTGCCTGGGAGATTTTATTATTATTTTCTTTTGTTCTGTTTGATGTTAATGATTTCCCAGTAGGTTTTGAGAATCTTGAACTGTTCTGGATACAGAAAATCCATAGATACTTCTAGTTTTTGGAACTCCAAATCAAAATACTCATTTGTGTGGAGACCAACATTATAATTCAATATGGCAGTTTTTACTTATGGTAAAAAACTAACAGATTGCACAACTATTATCTTCATTTCATAAATGAGAAGCTATCTAGCTAACTCTATATCTACTGCACTAACAAGCAATATCAAATCAATATGATTGATGTTACCTTAATTTTACTAGAAACATTTCAAGAGTACAGGAATTACTTAATTTTATTTGTTAAGTAGCTAAGATTTGTTTGTTAAAATCTGTCAAATATTATATCTGTAGAAACCAAAGCATACCAAATTTGCCTGTGATATTAATCTCTTTAATTGATATCTGTGCTGGTTTTGGATGAAAACCAGATAATTTTCTTCATAGTAGGAAGTATGGGTCTATGTTTTGAGTTTGTGCTGGCAATTGTTAATAAAACAGGGAGTTTTTCATTACTGCTGAGAAGTTCTCTCTTTTCTGCTTCTTGTACCTCCCCACCAATGAGGAGCCTGGGTTGCCCGAGAAGCTGGGAAAGGACAGAACTGGAATATCTGACTCCAGCTGCCCAAAGAGACATTCCATTCCACATGGCATCATGCTCAGCATATAAAGCAGGGGAAGAAGGAAGGGGTGGACATTTGGAATTATGATTTTGTCTTCCAAAGTCAGCATTACATATCATGGAGCCCTGCTCTCTCGGGCGTGGCTGAACAACTGCCTGCCCATGGATGAATTCTTTGTTTTGCTTTGCTTGCGTGTGCACTTCTGTTTTACCTATTAAACTGTATTTATCTTCATGCTTTTTCCCATTTTTACTCTTCTCTATGCTACTGGGGCAATGTGAGCAAGCTGTTGTGTGGTGCTAGCCACCAGCTGGGGTTAAATATGACCCTATCTTGCAAAAACTTCATTACATACACTCCAACGGTTATTCCATATTTGAGAGTTTTCCTTACTCTTATATGCAATAAAATGTTATGACCTCCTCTGAAATTTTTTTCCTAGGTGCTAAGGCCCCTGAAAATACATAAAAGCAGTACATGAAAGAATGTCCAGTTCCAGAAGAGAAGTACATCTTAGAACCAAAAGACATCTGACAGTGAATAAAGAATGCACACTAAAGTATGTGAGACAGACAAGTGTACCCAGTTAGAAGGTACTGTAAAAGTAGGTTTAGTGGCTTTGAAAAGAAACCCATATTTAGAAGACACCAAACAAAGGAGATGTGCAAAGTATGTGTTTCTCTGCCCATTTCATTGCTCTTTTTTTGCTTTTCCATAATTACCTTGACTTGATGGTAAACAGCAATGGAAAATACTCTATGTTTCCACCTTCTAACTCTAGATGAGACTTCCTCTAGAGTCTGAAATTCAGATAGCTGATATTTTTGGGCGGGATGGGGGAGTGGGGGAATGTTCTTTTTTTTTTTTTAAGGCTTTCTATTGCACAGTTTTATGAGGTGGGTAACAACTATAAAGTCACCATAAAGTGACTTTAAAAATACACATTAATTGGTTTATGATCTGCAGAACAGCACTAGGCATACAGAGATGTAAATTCTCTTTGTTCTATTAAAACATCTGCAGCTTTTCTTTCATCGTTTCTTAGGGCACAGATTTGATGCCCTCTAGCGACCAATCACTTGGTTTAATATTTAAGAAACACACAGACAGTGGACTGGTTACAGATATGAGTAGATCTTACACATAACCATGACAGTTTTCTGACTGTGATATGCATTATGAAAACTTTTTCATTATTTCTCCACCAATTAACATGAGTCTAATATTATCTGAACTTTCTTCCCTCTGTCATAAGTATAAAACAAGAAAACAGTTAAAACTTAGAAGATAGTGATAACCACTGACTTGAGGATTTCTTTCTTTTGCTACAAATAAAACCCATTTCTTCTTAAAGGTTGAGAGAACTGGTATATGCTCACTGCCATGCTAACAAGCTGCAGACTGCACACTGCAGCTTCCATATGTTAGACAGCACATTATAATTGGATGTAAATATGCTGTGAGAATTCTGCAACCCTCTGCCCTCCACTTTCCCCCCAAACATACCACTGGTGCAATATGCATGACTAGTGCATTAAGTGTTCATCTCTTCCAATAAAAGACTATCTAGCACCTTCACATGACAGGAAATGATAGTTGAAATAATCTATACCAAGGATTGATTGTTTTACATGTAGTGTTTCTTCACAATTTTTTCAAGATATAAAACCCAGGATTTTTAAAAATGTATTTAATTAGATTCATTACTGCATCCCATTTTTAACCTCTAAATACATGCTTTCTATGATAATTCTTTAACAGATTTAAATAAAAACCTGAATTTTACTGAGGTATAAGCAGCCTGTAATTGATACAAAATTTGCCAGAGAACTTCAAGTTTTAGAAGCAAAGTCAGTGTTGACTTCTGTGCAGAATAATGTGACAGATGTTCTTATGATGCTGGAGATGTAACAAACTATCTGTAAGTAATTTGAATAACTGGTGAAGCAAGATATATCTGACAACACTGGGAAGTTATGAACACGAGGAGGGGCATAGAGCGACCCCTGTGGCTAAGTAGCAGGGAAGATAGTGTATTTAACTGATCTTTTTTCCTACTTAAAGCCTCAAGGATAATGTATACTATATGATAATATATGAAAAACAAATACACGTCTCCCCCTCCAAACACAATCCCCCAAAAAACCCTAACAAAACAACAAAAAAAAAATCTCATCCAAAACCCACTCATCATGGTTTAGGAGTGGTCCTTCCCAATTAAGTGCTCCTACTGAGACTCTCCAAACCATGTGCTGCTTGCTTGCTCCCCCCTTACCTCCTCCTCTGTGATGGGCTGGAGTGGAGAAGTGGAGACATAAAAGGCGAAGATCATGGTTTGAGATAGAAACAATTTGCTGGAGACATCAGTGAGATAAGAAAATGAACAGCAACAGCAATAGTACTAAGAAAAGTATACAAAAAAGAGAGTGATTCATATGCAAAGGTGTTTACCACAGAGCCTAACACAACTGCAGCCAGGCCACCCTGGCTGCTCCCTCCAGCTCAGAACTGGAATGTTGCAACTGCTCCCTCTGCCTTGGAACTGGCACCACCAGATCAGAACTGGTGCCACGCTTACTTAACTGGAAGGAACCACTTCTCTTCACAAGAGCCTCCCTTCCACCCTGCCCCAAGAATGATGTGAGGTGGCATAAAATAAGGTTTGAGTCCTGGCTGTGGCTCCTTCTAGCTACTGCAAAACTTAACCCTGTGCTGGCCAGAACCAGAACACCAATTTTGTATGTTGTTTATAAGAGAACTTATAACGGAGAAAAGCCTTGAAGGAATGGAAGTGAAATAATTTATAGAAAAAACTAACGAATTTCCAGGTTTTAATCCTATTTTCATAATTTCTTCCAAAATGTCACTAAGTATAGGGGAAAGGAATATTTGATCTTAGCATTTAGTACAATTCTGAAGTGGTGGAGCAACTTAAGCTGGTACAGTTTCTTGACATGCATGTGCTGGAATTTAATACTCTATGGCAGCATACACAATATGGAAAACAACTGTTCTATTTGAAAGTTAAAGATTGTTTATCAGATTTTCTGTGATACAAAGACAGAACTCTACTCTCCTTTTTTATTAAAAGTCAGGAAGTCAGAACAAGCTTTCTTAAAGATCTATGCAGCAGAGAGATTTCTGCCACAATAGGCAGGAACAGAGCAGTTTTAAGCAAAGCAATGTTGTCAGTTGCTCAAGGCAGCAGGCGGCAGATGATGGCAGGATCAGGTATTGTTGTGTACCAAGGCCTGGATTTTAGTAAAGCAATAACATTGTGGCAGAAAAAGGTTACTGTTATTTTATTTTGGCATATCATGAATAAATAAATGCAAAACTGAAAGAAAGGAACTATCAACTCAGTGCCTGTCCCCCATCACTGCAAGTGTTGTTGCTCTTGGTGTGTTTGCTCATATACTGTCTTTCTCCTTAATCCTTTTGTGGCTTTGAATCTCATAAGTAAACTTTCTTCTCCATATCCAAGTAGAATATTTAAATATATAGGAAAAAATTCCCTACATCAGATGCTATTATTGAGCAATATAAATTATCTCTAAATCTTATTGCTAATTTTAATCTGAAAATATTTTGTTTATAAATCTTCAGTGTTGATAAATTTTTAGATAGTAAAATTAACTGGTGGTCTATAAAGTTTGCAGATATACTTATGTTGTGGATTTTTTTGTTTTGGTATCTTTGTGTATATTACACACCTCCTTATCCATTATTTCCAACATACTTAATAGCAAACAACACTAGGAGTCTTGCAGGTATGATCAGAAATAAAAGGCTAATATTTACCATTTGTATAACCAGGATGTGCTGGCTGTGCAAATAACCATGAACCTGAAGTTTTCAGTCCTGTAGGGAATTTAATCTTAAACTACTTAGATGCTTATTTATGTGAGTTTTGGCTGGCACCAGGAATTTCATTTTCCATTCCCCTAATATAGTGCCATATGTCAGTTTCAGCTTATCATACACCTTGATTTCAAGAGTTTCATTAAAATCTCACAGCAGCAGTGCAGTAACTTCTCTGTAATTTAATATACAAAAGTGTTGTACATAATGTCCCTTATTAGCAGATAAAACACTGTATTGAAAATTTGGATTCAGAAAGAACTCTGGCTCCCTCAGAACCTCTCAGATGTGTTTGTACCTACTTCACAACTGTATGAGTTAATGACAGACTGACAGCAGGGAGACTGAACTCTGGGTCGTTGTCTCCAACAGAAGAAGGACGGGAATCTTTTTAAACAGTAAATTATTTAAAGTAAAATATTTTTTTGAAATGGATATAGTGCTCTGGTGTGTCTTTTGGCTCATTTAGTGTAATCTCCTGCTAAAAATGGCATCAAAATAATGTTATGTAATCATACCAATATAACCAGAATTATCCTAAGCTTTCAGATTTCGTCCTAATTCAGCTGTTCCCAGCTTATATTTAAGATATTGATCAATGCAGTGCCTATAATATTTCGTTAGTATTTCCACCTGTAATTTGCCTTTTATGAAATGCAATATGTTATTAATACATCTTTGTTAGCCTTCAGATTGTAGTCTGCAGTACATGCCAATAATTGAGAAATGGGACAGAGAAATAAGCAGATAAACTTTATGAAAGGGTGGCATGGAAAAGTAAATACTGATAATTAGTTCTGAAAGCAACACTTTTGCTTTCTGGTTTGTATGATCAAGTATGATCCTCCTGCTTGTCTTTCAAGGTGTAAAAATTAAGTATGGGGTGATCAAAATTTGCTTTACCAGCAATTTTCAAATAATACCCTTAGTAGCTTCTCTGTAATGATGCACATATCTCTCAAGTAGTTTTATTTTCCCAGTGTCAGAGTCAGTCCGAGATCCCTCATTTGCCTCACAACTGTCTCCAAGGACTGGAACCCCAGGGGCTGGGATCCCCAGACCCTGAAGAGAAGTTTCTGGCCTGTCCAAGGGGGGGAAAGCCTGTCAGAAGTGTACTTGCAGGTGTGTGCTCACCGGGCCAGAGACTGATATGCGTTCCCATGGGAACCTGCGCTGGAACAATGGGGCAAGTCACAGAGTACTGGCTGTGCTCATGCCAGGCTGAACGTGTGCCATACCTGTCCTGCCTCCGCTCTGTTTCCTAAACACATCACCCCATATTGCCCCATCCTTTGGCCAAATGCCCCTCGCTTCGAGAAGAAGTATAAAAACTGTGAGGACTGGAACCCACCTTGTGCACACCGCAACAGAAGAAGACACATCTATGGGCAGATCTTCACCTCGAGGACTCGGCTCTTCTGCTGGTAGCTATAATCCCCTTCCCCTCTTTCTCTCTCTTTCTATTCTTTATTTCTCTCCCACTATCACATACTGTTGTTGGCACTAAATAAAGGTGTGTAGTTGTGCCACCAAACTGGTTTTGTCCCCTGTGTGTCTTTTGCACTCTGAGAACCCTAAAAGAACCTATCAGGACTTCGCAGATAGCTGCAGACCCTGACACAGTGTATATGTATAATATTTTTATAATCTGCTTTGTCTCTCACAGTGAATGGTAACCTTAATCATTGCTCTTCTTTGCAATCTTTCCATTAAAAATGGAAAACCAAACAAATATAAGGGTGTTCCCTTATAAGCTTCTGAATAAATCATTAACTGTGATATCTCTGTCAGAGATGTCTTGTTATAAAGAAACATTCTTATGAATCTTCACTATTAGTGTACTAGATTGAACTCTGGTCACTCCTATAATCAATTTTTACAAACAATTCTTATTTTGTTATTTCATAGGGAAGTGATATTGAAAAGTTAATTATGGTAGTTTATGCTCCTCGAATTGTATTTGCAGTTACTCGTCACCCTTCAACATTCACTATATTTACATAGTACTTATAAGAATGCAAATGGGTGACCTATGTTTATTAGTATTAATAGAAGAGAAATCAAAAGAGAAATAACCTTTATCTTAAAAAAAAAAAAAAACAAAACCTGCAACAAACCAAAACAAAATAACCAAACCAAACCAACCTCCACCAACCATAGCAAAAGCCAAATTGCCAAAGGTAGTTTTCAGTTACTGAGAGAAAACTGTGAAAGAGCACTTCTGACTGCAATCCCCAGATTCTCAGTATCTTTACTTTTTTTATCCCTTAGTTAGTACACCTTTCAACTGAAATCTTCCCTGGAACATTTATACATCATTCAGAATCTTGCGGGAAGGGTGAATCATTCCATTCCCTAAAGAGATCCGTATTTGATAGTCCAACTCCCTATCCAAAACTGATTCTTTGAAGTTTTCCACACACCAGTCCACTCAGGTTCCAGAACTTCAGTTCCAAAGGTATCTCACTACCACTTTCAGAAGCAACAGCAAAGCATTGAACAAATTCTGTGAAAAAGAATGTATTGGATACCCAGTCCTTTTCTGCTGTGTGCAACCTTGACAGAAAGAAAATTATCCATCTTGTGCTCTCATGATCTTCTGAATGCCCTTCCATAATCAGGAGAGTCTTCATGTCATTAGAATGAAAGACTAAGCTTTCATTTTAACACTGAAAGATTTCTCAGGTTAATTGCTAACATTCTCTATACTCTTAAAAATGTCTAATGCCACTCGTACGGATGGAACAGTAAGATCCACAAAGACAGAAAAGAAAATGTATTTAAAATATGAAAATCCTATGCTTTGATTGTCCCTTGTAGGGATTAATTCATAGTAAAACCTTGTGAGGATGGAACTTGTTGCAGTACCCTTCCAACTGTGTTTTTTCTATTATGAAGGAAAACATTTAAGCAGTTTAGTAATAATACATTTAATATTTAGCTCTTCAAAGAATGGTCAGATCACAGCCTACTTGTAATAATGAAAAGAAGAGCTAGAATTGGATATTAAATTCACTGAACTCAAAATTATATTTTTACTCCTTAGTAAGGCAGAGATCTCATTTAATGGGTCAGAAAAGAGTAACAGAAATGTTGCTGAGTTCAAGATCTCCAGTACAATAAAATTGACCTTGAAAAGTGACCTTTCAACATTTAACAAAGCCATGGAGACATGCCAAATACACTGTTCTAAATAAAGAATATATTTTAAGCAAAGATAGTTCATCCACAACATCTTTTTGAAACAAACAAACAAACAATCCCTGTTAGCTGATTGTTTGCAGAATATTGAATAACATCCAGACACAGGTGATTTAAAAACAGCCAGGCAATGCTACGGGTACCTCAGGGATGGAAGAAAATATCTAAAAAAAAATAGAGCAGATTGCCATTGGTATACATGTGGAAAGTGAAAATGTCATGAGTGAATCAGGAATCATAGAGTATGCAATATATAATCAGAGCACATGGAAAGCTGGAAAAAACTATTGATATAAACCACATTCTAAAATATGAGCCATTAAATGCAGCATTAATTTCTAAAGAGGCAAAATTTTTGCCTTAATGATGAGAAGTCAATATTTAAAGGAAACAAGGAATAGAATTTGAAATAATCACAAAAAATATAAAAAATAAGCAATGTAAAGACTGCAGTCTCTATGCAGTCCTGTTGCTGTCTGATTACTTATATGTAGACAGACATAGTTGTGTATTTAAAAACTAGTATCACTATTACAAATTTATATCTTAATATGAAGGATTTCATTTCAACCACACTTTTTAAATGTGTGTTTTCACCTCCAATATATAGATATCTCCTCATTTAAATACCAAGTTAGGGAAGTTTAGAATATAATTTCCAGAACAATACTTACTATAATTATTATTAATATGCTTACAAGTAAGCATATTAGGTATTCAATATCAGGATGCTGTTGTCGTGTCATAATTTCCCCTTGACAGCCTGCTTAATAAATACAGAAGTGTCAGCCCTGAGACCCAGAGGAACATTTCAGGAGTGAGCATTGCACTAGAAGAAATTTAGACATACCAGGGAGGAGAGGAAGTTGTATTACTATTTCATTTTTCTGTTAATGGAGCTTTCCATTTGAATTCAATAATTTGATATATTAGAATGATTTTAAATATATAAATATATTGTTTGACAGAAAGCTCTTTACTCCCTATATGTTCTATTTCCTTTGTCTGTATCAAGATTTTAAGTGCAACAGTTTCAGATAACATATACTTAACATATACTTACAAAATAAGTAATTAGAGATGCTTAAAAATCATTCAGCAAGCCTGTCTTTCCTCATGGGAAGAAGCCAGTGAAACCTCTTGTAGATTATGTGCATCTCAATGACATGGAATAATTAATAAGTTGGTTTGGGGAAGCCAGCTATAAAAGGGTGTAGTACAGCACTACAGTCTAGTACAGAAAAAGTAGAATAAGTAGAATAAGTAGACCTGGAAGTTAGTGATAATAATATTATGAAAGATGTTATAAAATTTGGTTTTGATAAGCACATTAGCAGCACTCTGTCCATATTTTTTTCACTGCGTCTTCAATAATATAAATGCTAAAACCCTACTTAGAAATCAAATTAATATTTAATTCTATATTCTCGCAAGTCTAGAGAAGCATTTTTGTCTCTGCCAAAATCCTGGGTTCTGGAAACATTTTGATGTCACTCACAGTCTTAAGCCAATATGAATTTAGTAAAAACTGTAATGAAAGTGTTAGCTTTTGTCTGATATTAACATAGTGCAAGAGATTGAATAATTTTCATAAAGGTGGAATGCACTGACAAAATGAGCAGGATATGCTTACTAAAGCTTTTAAGATGTATCATCTTTCTAAATAAATTTAAATTAACTCTTCTGGAAAGGGTTGAAAAATCAGGTACAGTAGGGTGCTTGAAACACTGTAATACACACCTCAGTCAAGTTCTAGGAAGAATTGTGTTAGCAGTGGCATTTTAAAACATGCAAGTGATCTGTTTACTGTCTATATTGTGTATTCTGTTTTACATTTTTGCCAGGAAATATTTTAAAATAATCATTATTGTTGTATAAAAATAATTTCAACATTTAGTTAGACATTTAGTGCTATGCTATAAATACCTACTATAGATAGGCATTGTGTAATAAAAAATCTGCTTCAAAACCTGAAATAGATTTCTGCATCAGTTTTTATTTTTGATTGGATTTTTGGTGGGTTTTTTAAATCTTTTCTATTTTTTATGGTCAAACACACAGCAGCTTACATTAGACTTCAGGAGAGTGTTCCATCAGTATGCTTTAGAGGTCTCCAAGGCACTCACTTTACTGAGCTGCCAGTGAATGGAAAGCAGTTATATTTACAGAAGTGGGTCACAAAGTTTCCATACTTCAAGAAAAATCTATATTGCACAGTTTATTCTGACATAAGAATATTTTGATGTTAAGGACTGTAACTGAAAATTTGAATTAGCTTTTGTTAATTCATATTAGAACAGCTATTAAGCTATTGGTGGATACATTTCCACAGTGGTGAAAAGATGCATCACATCTTTTTGCATCACAAAAGATGTTAAGGATACACTCACTACCTTTAGTTTTTCAATTCTCTATCTAATGAGCGTGAGACAACGCAGAACATTTTAGAGTGCAAAAAGACATCATTTTGAAACATTTCACTATGTTTGATAACCTGAATTATCTTTTAGCAAAAATTACCCTAAAAAGTTAAATATCCACTCTTTTGCTTCATGCTTGTGCTTAGAGTTAGCTAGAATTTAAATAGCGGAATGTGGTATTGCAGGAAATCTGTTGTCTGTGCATTTCCATAGAAAACTAGTTATTCCTGACAACTACAAATTAGACTATGTCTAGAAAATGGATCTAAGATGTAAAAGTAGAGAGATCCTCTTCTGTCATCCTATAATATCAGTTGTGACTTGTTGGATTTATTATCTCTTGTTTCTAAATCTAAACATGATCAAAACATTTATGAACTTTTGAAAGATCTTTCTAAAATAATTTAAGGTTTTTTTTTTTATTTTTCCTAAAAGTATATTTGAATGAGAGACAAGAAAAATAGTTTGTAAATCTTCAGTAAAACAAGTACTGCATATTAATGGCATGACAGTAGACACTGTTGTACCACAGAAATGATCACAAACAAAACAGCATTTAACTTCAGATTAATTGCTATCATGCTTTATTTGGTCTTAACTTATCATTCTGCATTTCTGTGACTTTTTTAGTATTGCTATGATTTCTATTAAAAAAAACACCAGAACATACATCATATCAAAATAAACATTGCAAACATTTTTATCATATATAAATATTTGATCTATGTTTTCCCTCATTAGATAGAAAAAGAACAGATAAAGCATAAAAGGGAACCAGTCTGTGCTACTGTTTTCCTTTGCAAGTAATAAATAACGTTTGAAAAATTACATCATCTGCATCTCTCTCGTTGTAAACATATATTATTAAAATTAGTATGGTCTCAGAGTGTTAAGATACTTAATTCTTATTAATGACATTTTGGGAAAAATTTAACTGCTTATCATTTTTCTTGTTATTGTTGTTTATTTCTAAAAGGGGAAAGAAAAATACAGTAACAAGAAAAGAGGTCTGTGATAGCATTAATTGCTCCTGTTATATGTAAAAATTTTATTCTAATCCCGTAAAAAAAAAATTGTTGCTGACCTTACTATTCATGTAGGATCCTCTCCCTATAGATGGTAGACCCTGGTTAGCACAAAGAAAAATGTGGTGGAAACAGAAATCAGACTGTGAAGTTCATAATTATTTGTATCTCCTGCACAGGAAGAAATCTTGGCATGTTCCTTCTATCAATGATTCTCCACTGAGAGGAGAGGTGGAGTGGTGAAGTGGAACTTTCCATATTAGATGGCACAAATCTGACATGAGTAGAGCTCTACCTAAGAACTACCAGTCTGTGCTTTTTTGTGCTATGGGGTGCTGCACTCAGATATTCAATCATTCTGCCTAACATGTCAGCATTCAGCTGAATGAAGATTAAATGAAAAGTTATTCACTAGATTCAATTAAAAAAATAGTACTAGCCCATAAACAAACAAACAAAACAAAAGCAGAATGTTTGACTGATTCCAAGAAGGAAGCTGAAGTTAAGAGCATTTCCTACAAGTAGTCCAATTTTGTCTTACCTCACTTTTGTTGTTTTTTTTTTTAAACATGATGTTTGAGGTCTGATATGAATATGTCATTTCTTCTTAGACCATTCCTCATTGTAATCTTTCGTTTTATTTCCAGAAACATTCTACCATGTAAAGCTATGAAATCTACTAATTTTTCTTTCAACAATATTCTGTTATAGTCAATTATTCAATCAAGAATTTCAGTCCTAACAGTCACATGCTAGTGTATGATCAGTATGTATTGCAACTACAGGAAAAAAAACCCCAATTCTTTCAGGGTACCTTGTTTTCTATATAGTGTTCATTTGGAGGAATATATAAATATTAATAATGCATCATGGGATAAAAATCAAAGTCAATTAATTCATACATGTTGATAAGAGATATCAGGGTTTTGACATTTGTATACTTGCTTCAAAAAACAGTTTTGCGTCTTGTAAACACAGAGTATCTTCAACGACATTCATGGTGTCAAAGAACCAAGGCAGACAATGCAGTTCACCTAAAATTAGATGTTTGGAAGTAAAATTATGAGTACAGCCTAAAAAAACAACCCATTTCCAGGTAGCAGAGAGAGAGAGAGAGAGAGAAAGAAAGAGAGGGGGAGACAAAGCATTTCAGAAGTCAACTCATCCCACTGTGAGACTGATGTCTTTAATAGATGGAATGTATCACCTTCTCAGTGTCATTTACCAGTGAAGGCAGGAAGCCAGGATGACTGATTGGATGTATGTGACTAGCTTTCACACTGCTAATGATAGCTGAGATGAAGCTCAGCCCATTAGAATTAAACTACAGAATATTGCATAAGAGTAAAGAAGGTGTATGCCGCAGTCACTACATCATAGGCAGAAAACAAAGTAGAATCATTTAGAGAAGAAGAAAGGAAAATTGGATGAAGTTTTCTACATAATACATTCACCAGGGATATGTGAAGAAGGAAATGTTAAAGAGCAATTAGTTAAACAGAGAGACAAGAAAGGTTAAGAATGCATATGGATTTCAATCAATTAATCAACCTTATGTGACTCATGCAAGTTGGCACTGGAGATATTTCATGCTTCCTTTGACATTCACAGTGCCTCACTGAGGAGGGCTTTCAGCATGGTTGAAAAGAGTTGAATTGGTTTACTGACACATATTCCCTCACCCTTGCTTCATTATGGTTCTGCATCTTTTACATTCCTATCAGATTGTTGATTCAATCCAGCAAAAAGAATGGATTTAGCAGAATATCCTTTGGTATCTAGCTCTTAAATGCAGAATGTGGCTAGGAACACCACAGTGATAGATCTGCAGAGGGATCTGGACAGGCTGCATTGATAGACAAAGGCCAGTTGTATGAGGTTCAGCGAGGTCAAGTGCTTGTCACAACATTCCCATGAAGCACTACAGGCTTCAGGAAGAGTCACTGGAAAGCTGCCTGATGGAAAAAGACCTGGGGGTGCTGGTCAACAGCTGTTGAAAGTGAGCCAGTGTGTGGTAGCCAAGAAGGCCAATGACATCCTGGTTTGTATCAGAAATAGTGTGGCCAACAGGACCAGGGAAGTGATGATCCCACTGTACCTGCAGTGCCGTGTCCTGTTCTGGGTCCCTCACTTCAAGAAAGACATTGAGGTGCTGGAATGAGCCCACAGAAGGGCAACAAAGGTAGTGAAGGGTCTAGAGACTGAGCCCTATAAGGGGCAGCTGAGGGAGCTGGGGTTGCTTAGACTGAAGGAAAAAAGTTCAGGGAGAGAGACCTTATTGCTCTCTACAATTACCTGAAAGGAGATCGTAATGAAGTGGGAGTTGCTCTCTTCTTCCAAGTTACAAGCAATAGGATGAGAGGAGATGGTGTCAAGTTGCACTATGGGAGTTTTAAATTGGACATTAGGAAAAAATTCTTCACTGAAAGGAGTGTCAAACATTGGAACAAGCTACCCAAGGAAGTGGTTGAGTCACCATTCCCAGAAGTATTTAAAAGATGTGGCAGTTGCAGACATGATTTAGTGTTGGGCTCGGTAGTGTTAGGTTTGCAGTTGGTCTCAATGGCCTTAAAGGCCTTTTACAGCCTAAATGATTCTGTGATTCTACATCCTTTACAAACTAGATGTGGTTTCAGAGGATAACTGAGCTAATACTACTACATCATTGAAACAACAACTGATGTTTTCAAGTGTTTTCTTGGATGCAGATGCCTAAATTTCAAATCCCTGAAGTCATCAAAATAATATTTCTAACCTTTCATTTTGGAGATAATGCACAGATTACTAGATACACTTCTCTTCATGGTTTCCTTTTTCTTCAAACTTCTGGGGCATTTGACTACTTTAAAGTATCAGGACATTCATAGTTCATCTTTTTATAATTTTGGTAAGTCTTCTAATTGAATGAGATCCTTAATGAGTTCTGGGGCTTGGATTGTTTTGTTTCTGTTGTGAGATTTCTGTAATAGCTATCATTGACTGGTTTAAATTTTTTTTTCTCTAAACTTTAGAAGAAAACTTGTTGAATAGACTTTGCAATGCCATTAACATAAGTCCATTCTACGAGCCTCATTATTTTTAACAATCAATTATTATTATTGGTCTGTCAAAATCATGACACCACATTATAATACATGCAGCAGTATCTAGTTCTGCAATTTTCGGAGCAGCAACATCCTGTTAGTGTCCAAGAAAGTTCTTTTGATATTTTACACAAGAAGGGTTTAGTGTCTTAATACTAAATATACTTATTTAAATTTTTTTGACATTACAAAAGCTTTTATCAGAGTCACACAGAAATGTAATAAATCATAACACAATCACATGCATTTGGATCACAACACCAACCTGATTCTCATCAACAGACTAAAATTTGCTCGCTATCATGATACTGGTTGTCCCCAGTGAGAAGGAATACATGAGTTGAATATAGATGAACCTCATTGCTCTTTTCAAAGTTAATTTTGTTGTTTGCTCAGTTTTTATGCTCTTTGTTAGGCTCTGATATATACATTTATCCCATGATGGTGTGGCTTGGTCAGAGTGACATTCACTTTCCACCCCCCTCCAAATACTTTAAAGAAGGTTGCTTGCACAAGTAATTAATCCACTCGTGATTTAGCCAGTTGATTCACTCAGTTTATACAGCTACCTATCTAAATCAAATCCTATTCCTTGATCTCCTTTATGTTGTGATGTTTGACTTCCTTCACAACAGTTGTGGTCAGCCCCTGCATTCTCCCTGGAGATTCACAGGTACATCATTTATGCTCATGTGTGTTGTGTTCTGTATTCAATATCCTGAAGGTTTTTTCATAGTAGCCTCATTTTGAAGCTTTTCCCCCCCCCCACAGGTGGGGCAGTATCTCCTCCCCCCCCCTCCCCCTGATATCCGACCCTGTCCTGGGTTCAAATATATAAGGGGTTTCCCTACCACCCCTGTAGGAAATTCCAAAAGTATCGTCGAGGAGATAGGCCAGGATCAGGTTGACCCACCTTCCCCCGGTCAGGGGTTTGCCCCCTCACCTGTTTGTTAATCCCAGGGTTACTCCCTGATCTGCTGAGACTGGTGGAATTCCTACCACCTTCCTTCCCCTCTGCCCTGGTTAAAAACTGGACGCAGCCGCCAGTCCAGTCCAAGGGGACCTTATTACTCTGCAATTATCTGAAGGGGAGTTATTGCGAGGTAGGGGGTCAGCATTGTGTCCCAGGCAGCTAGTGAAAGGACTAGAGAAAAGGGCTTTAAGCTATATCAGGAGAAGTTTAGATGAAATTTCTTCACAGAAAGGGCTGTAAAACATTTCAGTAGGCTCTCCAGGGAGCTGGTGTAGCTGCCATACCTGGAGGTGTTCAAGGTATTACTGCACATGGCACTTAATGCCATGGTCTATTTGACAAGGTGGGGACTGGTCAAATGTTAGTCTTTTCTCTGAGGTCTTTTCTAACCTAAATGATTCTGTAATTCTGAGCCTTCTTCCATTATTTAGGATTTGGTTGGTTGTACAAGTTGCCAAGTTTTATTTGGTTTTCATTTCTTTTATAGTGAATAAACTGAATAGTCCTGATAGGTATTGAATATACCAAAGCTGAAGATACTGACTGATTTTCCAAAGCTGATTAATTAACAGGATATCAGAACAGTGCAGGAATAAACTAATTTTTGGTTCTCTGCAACATTTCCCAAAATTCACCACCTTATTTCAGCAGAACATGAAGAACTAACCACTATGGATTTTTAAAAAGTGTTTATAAATTGTTATAAAGAAACTTTAATTAATATTACCATAAAAAGTGTGATACAAAGTTGTGATAAAGGACAATTAATTGTCTCAAGGATTAACATAATGTTTTTACTCAAACTAGTATCTGAGATTGCAGATTTATGTGCCAAGAATGTGCTGTTTGTGTAAACTTTTTGGGCTGGATCTTGACAGGAATGATGACTGTTTTCCCCATGGCTTTATTTCAGAGAGGAAACATTCAGTTCAGTAACTGCTGGGTGCTCAACTGCTCAGTCATGCTGTCTAGAAAATTCCGTTTCTGTCAGGACATGTGTCAGTAACTGTCACAGCAATAAGTAGCTAGAGGGATAAAGAATCCAATGTTAAAAAAAATGCACACAATTATCTTGTGAATTACTGTAATATATTTTTATTTAGGTTTTTTTTGCTTCCGTTTTTTTACTGCTATACCAAACTTTGGGAGTACTATGATAGTGTTAGAATTGATGGCAAAGAGGATACCTGTTTCCAGACTGATACATAAAGATAATATGCATTAAATAATATGATTGTTATGGTTTTATCTTATTAATGACAAATAGTGTAAATAGCATTTCATTTCCCACAGTATTAAATTTTCAATAGGAAAATTTTTTAAGTTGCTGCTAAAACTGCTGTCACACAATCATAGATTGGCTTGGGTTGGAAGAACTTACAGATCATCTAGTTTCAACCCTCCCACTGATAGAAAAATATCAGAATACAAGAGTTCCGCAATGACAATCCATTGCAACATTTCAATCAATATGTTATGTTCCGATACATATACATACATTCCTATACATACACAGAGATAGCTGAAACACTATAAATTTCATCCAAAAAAATGAAAATTTTATAGTTTATAGAATTATATTTGAACACAAGAATTCTCTCAGTCCTGTTTCTGTCAAAATTCTTTGCTTACTTCTTGACAGGAAATTTTTCTGTATTACTTAATATATTATTACCTTTTGCTTTAGACCCCATGCAATGGTTATTAATTTTTGACTGCCAGTTGTAGTGCATTCTCCCAAGATGGTTTGATACATAGATGTTAATAAAGTTCTGTGGCCCAAAGGAATTTTCCATTGCCCATATCACTACAAAACAAAAGCTTCTAGATAGAAGTACTGAAAGTACGTATGCAAAGTTGTAGATTACAAAGCAAAATAATTAATTCTTTGTTCTGTACCCCTAGAAATACATATTTTGTTTATTCTAAAATAGAGTAGAAGTATATGTTGACTTTGCTGGCTCTCACTGAAGAGTGAATAAAGTATCATTTCCCAATATGAAACTAACACAAAACTCCCTATTGTGTCAAGGAAAGTAATACAACAAAGACAAAAATAATCAACAGAAACAGTTCTGCGCTTTCTGTGCTCTTTTATTCATTGATAACATTAAAATTGTGGTGTGCTTTATGTTTGGGGGTTTTTATTTGTTTGCACTGATCCTTTCACTATAAGTTGACAACATGCTGATAACATTTTTAAAAAGTTTATAACACTTTTTATCCACTTTTTTACAGTCCAAGATACTCTGTTTTGTGACACTCACAGGCTTCATCGCATTTTCTATATCTGTTCGGAATATTGCTGAAGAGAGGGGCCAAGGGGAAGAAACTAGTCTAAACTCTTATTTTGACCAAATAAGACCTCAAACACTTTGGAGGTGAAGCCTACTCAAGAGCATTTCTGAAATAAAATGAGACTTTTAGAACAGCTGCACAGCTGTGATTCATTAGATGATTCAGTTACAGGTTGTCAGAGCAAGCAGCAAAAAGATGAATATGAGGGGCTTACTTGAAACCTCTAAACTACATCTGCCCTCTGTAATAGTTTGGGTGCATTTGGGAAAGAAGGAAAAAGCACAAATTACCTATTAACAATTTTACTTATTTGAAGAAGGAACCAGAAGGTGTTACTGCCCCAGATAATGACCACTGATCAACTTAAATAAGGAGAAATCAACTTGTCTGGGGAAGATTGGTGGTGTTTTGTTACCCATCTAAACTGGAACTGAGCTATACGGATGTGGATACTCTGAGGTCTGTGTTAGTGTATTTTTCTCCTGAACTGCTGGTGCTGGTCACAACTACAGCAGATGTCCTGATTTAAATGTGTGCTGTGCAGTATCTCTGTGTTGTTGGAGAGACTCAGTAAACTAAAATTTTGTATTCTCATTCTCATCCCACTTTAATAACTAAATTTTAGACTTCATAATGCTAATTATTGTCATTCTGCTCTTAAAACTTCTGAAATGCCAGATTTCCCTGTGTCAAATTCGTAATCTGTTAACAATGAGAAAATACACACCGTTACTTGACAGGAACATGCTAAAATGCCATCTTTAAATCCATCTGATTTAAAGGTTCCTGGAAGCAACATCCCATTGCATCTTTTCAGGATAAAAGCTGTGTCCCCATAGTATTTTTGTCATTATTTTTATTAATCTTACTTCTCACGAGAGAAACTCAGGAAGTGCAATATAACAGGATCAGAAATAGAGATTCTGGCTCCAAAGTTTTCAGTGAGGTCAAGATCTCACAGAAGACTTTGAGTGAGAGAAAGCTCAGCAGATTTCTTGCTTACTCTACAACTCCAGAAATAACAATATATGTTTTTCTATTCACACACATAACAGAAACCATTCAAAGATCATCTCAAATATCATAATTTTGAGCAAATATTCTACTTTATCAAATATCCTGGCTTTTCCTCATAAAACATTAAGGTTTTGTTTTGAACCCACTTTGACAAATACACAGCTTTAAGAAGCATGGCTGTAAAACTACTGTACAGTGAATGTATCAGAGGAGTCCATAACAGATTCCCAGGCTGAGTTACCTTTCTAATTTGCTAGGTCAGCTACATGGATTCTTGAACTCATTTCAGTCAAATGGGTCCACCGGACAGCAAAAACTATTTAAACTATTTCAGCTCATCTAACTCTTTTTTTACTGAACCTCCTAAGATTTCACTCAAAAGAAAAATAAGTTAGCAATTCTGAAGGGATAGTGATTTCTATTCAGTGAAAAAAATAAATTATTAACAGTTGGAGGAATGACAGCCTCTGCAGATCCAGGAAGAAAATTACGGTTTTCATCATATGGTTGAATAAAAGAAGAATAAGTTATTGCCTCTGTTTAGCATCATGGAATTAAATAATAAAAAAATAAGTGATTTATCAAAAACCAAGGCTCTGGCATAGTCAAATGTTAATTGTATTCCATAATATATATTCAAGAGGCTCACTATCAGAGATGGCTAAGAATTTTCAAAGACTTATGCTTTTTGGTCAAAAAAGAAAATTTAGTCAAAAAATTAGTTTTTCAAGGGAATGCTGATAAAATTTTCACCAGGAAAATCATGTCACATACAGGAGTGAATATCCTGTGATACAGCCTTATAGAAGAAAGATGAATAGTACAGTGGATCAAACATTCATTTGAGTCATGGGAAAGCAGAAATCTGGAGATTTCCCAGATTTAAGTAATTGTCCACAAAGCACAGAGAGATCTTATTAAATTTAATGTGTTGTGGAATATTTTGATAAGTTTTGTAGGTGAAAAAAGTCAGTTTTAAGATTTCACCAGAATGGTACAGAGGTAGCCTGAGATGATCTATGTGTTCTTTATAGCTGCTTGCAGAAGCACAAGCACCTGCTGTTCTATCTGTGAGATCAGCAGGGGATCAAGCTGTACAGAGCATCTGTTTCCTCCCTTTACCTTTTTTCTTCCATCTGCCTCTTAATCCAATAGAGGAATGACCTGGTGAAACTCTGTTAGAGAAGCTCACAGTGATTCCCAAGGAACGTGGAAATGTGATTTACTGTTTCCGTCTTTTTCGTCCCATTTCAACAATTCTAGCAGGTTTGCTCTTCATAGAGCCTAGGGGATGATATAGGCTATGGCTATTTTTCAGTGTTGTCAAAAAACAGAATCAGAAGTAGCTCCAAGAGTTAAAAAAAGCTGCACTAAGTTTTTCCCCAGAGCTGCTTGGACGGCATTGTTTGATGTTCATTGTAGCAAAGTTAGTCTGTTTATATGTAAGGTTTCACCTTATCATAAGAATATCTGAAATTAAAACAACATTGAAAATTTGAAGGTTTGCCTCTTGTGAAGAGTTGGACATTAGCAACATGCCTGGTCAGGCAAAATAATGAGATTTTTTAAAATCAAGTATATAATTAGAGCACAGTTAAAGTAAACACTTCTGATGGTTATCTCAAGTGGTCAGGCATTTGGACTAGATAAATGTATGTCCCTTCCAACTGAAATATTCTATTATGCATTCTATTCTGTTCTATTCTATTCTATTCTATTCTACTCATGTGCCTTGATGGTATCAAAGACTACTTACTACTTGAGGGTGACAACAAAAAGGAAATAATGTATTTGTGTCAATCGAAAATTTTATAATTTTTTCAAGTCAAAGACTTACACATTGAATGTGGGATTGTTATTTTGTCACAGTTATTTTTAAATGTGAGTGCAACTGAAAAAAATTGCTCTAGTTCTACAGTGCTAGGTTTATATAATTTCAAGACTGATTAAAAAGAAATATTTTCACCTTACTTTACATACAAGATGGACACCTCTTTATCTTCTCTCACCTCTCCTTTATGTTTATGGCTTTAAAAAAAGTTTTCTTTAAAATGAAAAAAAAAAAAAGTTTTTCCCTGTTGTGCAGACATGGACCCCCCCAACAGCTGTTTTACTAGGGTTCCAGAATTTCTTCTGGTTTAAGAAAAAAATTTGTGTCTATTGATGTGTGTAGACATCTATTGAGCATTTTAGCTGTGTTACTTAAGATTAACAGTAATAAAAGTATACTATCATTTGCATAGATAACAGCAATTCTGAGTATAGTATACAGTATAGCAAAATACAGACAAAAAGAAAGGTACTGAATTTCAGGAGGCTATATGTTTCACCTTGTCTTACTCTGTACAGACTTAGCAGTTTAGAACATTCTTCTTTACATGCATTTCTTAAGCTTCTCAAAGCTTTTTTTTTATTCTATTAAGAAATGTTTGTACGTGTCTGGCAAAAGAAAAAAAAAGCCTACAACAAACAGCAAAACACAAAAATACAAGCAAACCAATAATCTCATCCATGAAATTTGTTTTAAAGTTTGTAAAGCTTTAAACAAAGTGATTCAGATAATGAAGACAGACATATACATATACACATATTTAAATGTGTTGATTTTATCTTGGTAGACAAGTTTAATTAGTTTTAACCATGTGGAGAATTCACAGAATCATAGGAAGGGAAACCACTTATATAATATTAATCCTGTGCATTCAGGGAATAAAGAAGTTTGGGTTAACAGGGACCTGACAGATCATCTAGTTTCCCTTGCCATGGGCAGGGATGCCACCCACTAGATCAGGTTGGTCAGGGCCCCATGTAGCCTCTCTTCAGACACCTCCAGGGAAGGAGCACGCACAACATCTCTGAGCAACTTGTTCCAGTGCCCCACCATCGCCACAGTAAAGTGCACCTTTCTAGATCTAGTCTAAATCTCTCCTGTACTAGTTTAAAACCATTACCCCATGTGTATCTGTCTATGTGAAAAAAATCTCTCCCTCTTTTTTATGAGCACCCTTTCTTATCAGCACTGGATGGCCACTATTAGGTCCGCCTGGAGCTTTCTCTTCTCCTGGCTGAACAACCCCAGCTGTCTCAGTCTGTCTTCATAGAATAGGTGCTCCAAACCTCTGATCATCTTAAATTTTTGGATTGGAAGCAACAGCTCCAGGTGTGTCCCAAAATTTTTCAATTACAGCAGAGAAAGTGTCTGATTGGTATGGCAATGTTTCCTATTCCCTGAATGCACAGGATTCATATTATATCAGTGGCACCCTTCTCAATGAATTACAATGGGGATAAAATTTGGCCACAACCCTGAATCCAAATACAAGGTATGTATAGGTATAACAGTTTACCTTCTGTGTTGTGTATTCTAAGTGACTATTAAGTCACCTATAAGGGGAATATGATTCACTACTAGTCAAAGAATGACATGCCAACATATGAGAAACTGGGAAAATCCAGATAAAGAAAATACCTTCTAAAGGTTTAAAGATTTTCCAACCAACTTTAAGTCTAGCTACAGCCCACTTTTTCAATAATTTGCTCAAATGCAAATTTTTTCTTTATGTTTGACTGCAAGATTGACTGTAGTCAGTGTCTAAAATTGGCAACTTAATAAGAATAGCAAAACACAGCATTATGTTTATTTTATCCTAAAATTATTTTTAAAAATTTAAGTCTCATTGGTATAAATGTGAATTGTTGAATAACTAAGTGAAGCATCTTGGTAATTTGACTAAAGAAGTAACAATATATGAGAAAGAAAAAGGTGGTAGAAGCTTATATTGAGATACTGGAGGGATATATGGTAGATACATCTCAGTAATATTTTCACTGAGGAGAAGGAAGTAAAGGAGGATTTTTAATCCATATTAGAGAAAAACTGTGGGCATTAAGGAAGTCAGGATGACCAAAAGCAGACAATATAAAAACTATATTTGAAAAGATAAGATACTGCAGAAGAATAGGCCTAAACCAGGCATTTTCTGGCAGATAAGTAATTCACCTAGTCTTGGTACCTGGAAATCTCATAAAGAAAAAATTCTTGAGGTTTTCAATAAAATATTTATATGCGATTATATTGAGGTATACCAATATTGTTCACCATGTATTTGTTCAATATACTATATAGCTATATTCAGCTAGAACTGGTGAGGTTATTTTTCAAAAGGTTTTAATCAAGGAAAATACCTTTCTGAATGGAATTGAAAGGTTGTTTGGGAACATGTACGTTTTTTTCAGGAACACCAATGAATATCAGAAATCCTGATAGCTTGACTGAACAGCCAGATGCTAGTTAATCTGATTTTCTGCCACTATGCTCAGCCACTGTCTTGCCAATTGGACCCCAGGATGGTGGGTTGGCTAGAAACGAGGCAGAATGCTTGGCTTCTCATCTTGCCTCATACCCAGCTGTCCTCCTTGGCTGGTGTGAAACCTGGCTAACTCCTCAAGTTACCACCTGTCCAGATAGCTTTTCTGAGCAGTCCAAAGAGCTCCTTAAGTTATGCTGCAGGATCCTGAGCAGTCTGACCTCCTTGTTAGTCACCCAGTTATCTTGCTAAGTTAGGGAAAGGTCTCTGTTTCTCATCTGTCCCTTAAGTGTCTATTTTCTCTCAAGATGGAAAGTTGTACTCCTGTCTGGTTGAGTATCTGGCCTGTTGTTTGTTTAACTCTCCAGCTATCTAGGTGGGGAAATGTGGTCTGGTGGGCCTTGGAAGAGATTGTTCCATTTCACCAGAAATTCTGTAACACTGGCATGTTTCTTTCCTGAGTAATGAAAAAAAAAAAAAAAACCAAAACTGGCATGTCCAGTTTCCTATAAAATAGATGTGAGATATAATATTTGCTTTGTAATATCTATAGTATATGTTATTACAGAATCACAGAACCACAGAATGGGTAAGAAGTGGAATGACAGTAGGACATGGAATCCAACCTTCCTACTCAAGCAGGGACATCCTAGATCACATAGTACTGGATTGTGTCCAGATGATTTTGATTATCTCCAGTGAGGGAGACCCCACAACCTCTCTGGATAATCTGTTCCAGTGCCCAGTCACCGACACAGAAAAGAATTTCTTCCTCACGTTCAGGTGAAATTTCCCATACATCAGTTTCTGACCATGGCCCCTTGTCCTATTGCTTGGCACCACTGAGCAGAGCTTGGCTCCATCATCTTTGACACACTCTTTCAGATATTTATACACATTGTTGGGGTGCCCTCTTAGTCATCTCTTCTGGAGGTTGAACGTGCCCAAAATATGAATGAATATATAAAGTACAAAAAGTATATAAAGCACAAAAAGAAAATATTTTTTGTGTATATAATATAGATATGGTAAGATATAAAAAGGAAGTCTTATCAAGCAATACATTAAACTAATCTCAATAATAGACAAATACTCTATAAATTATTTAATTATTAATTAAAAATAGGTTGAACAGTGATTATGAGCTGTAGACAATAATGTGTGAAGGAATGTTTATCAAAATGGTCATAAATCTCAAAGTTAAGGCAGTATTCTTGATGCCACAAAATATTTTAAAGTAAGTGTGCTCAACTAAAAGGTAATCTGTTTATTGAGATAAGAACTAACTTTTAAAATAAATGGTTGTTTACTTTGGAAATAAAATACTTTTCTCATTTGATTAATTTTTTCAATTCATTCTTCAATCATGTTAATGACATTGCTCTTCAAATACATGTGTTGTATGCATTTCTGCTAAGGAGTGGTAGCTGCATATTTTTTATGTGTTATAATTACTATTTGCCATTAATTTTCTCTCTTAATAAGGAAGCAAAAGTAGAACATAGGTTTCCTGTGACTTTATAGAAATAGTGCAGATGTTGAGGAGACTCCACTGTCTGAAGTTCTGGTGGCAGCTGTCTTTTCTCTTTCATCCTTCTTTCCTCTCAAAACTAGTGCAACAGAATCAGTGTTAAGAATACAGAAAAATTGTGCATAGAGCTATAGCACAGGTTTTTATATAGCTGCATTCAAAACAAGTGAAATGTACAGAAATTAATACAATTACTTCTGTAAAACACTTAGAGAATTATGTGTAAAGACCTAAAGAATTTGTGTCATAATCTACTGAAAAGTATAGAACAGCATTGAAACACAAACCTTTGGTACATAACAAGTGTAACATCTAAGTAAACTTTTTCCTTCCCTCTTTTTCCAGATGTCTAGAAATTTCTGAAGGAAACATACATTTCCTCAAAATTGCTGTTTTAGGAATAATTTTCCAGTACGCCAGCGGTTTTAAGGCTCCTCTGACATTTTAAGATTTCTATTCCTTATATACATATAGGAGCTGTTACTGAGGAGTCACTTTCCTGGAGGAAATTTACATACCATGCTTTTAAAGAAAAAGCACATGGCTGATGTTAATAGATGTTAACAGATTAGTGAGAGATGCCTCTGTCTGCATTAAGGTGCAAACAAGACCATATGTTGAAGTCAATACTATGGATTTTACTTGACAATGAATTTTAGAGAGAGTGAGACAGAAAGCAGCAGATAGCCATCACCTGTGAATCCAGCAGCATCCTGTGGGTCCTTCTTCACCCCTGGGCTTCTCAGTGGTAGAGGTACCGAAGCAGTTCAAAGTTTTTCACTATTTATACATCTTAGCAGAGGAATTAGCGCTCCTTGGCTACCCAGGTTTCTCATTCTATTGGTTAAATGATTCCCCAGTCTGCATGCTCAGTCTTTCTCTCCTTTTGAGACAGTGGGTTTGCTGGGTTGGTGGGCCATGAGTCAGTGATTACAATCTCCCCCGATGGAATCACCTTTTGCCCAGTGGGAGCTGATTCAGCACAGCTGACACCCAGAAAATAGTACCACCTCTATCTTATCTCAAGTTCCTGCTGGGGGGCCTAATTTACAGTCCAAGTTCCAGGTATCTGAGGTGTATTTGAGGGGGCTTCAGTGGTCATTTGTGGTCACAGATGTCACGTGTCTCATAACTTGGGGTGATCTTTGTTTGACTGGTGAAAGGTGTAGGAGCAGTTGCTTCTCCATAATTTGACACAATGGAAATTTTGGTCAGGATGTGTTAACCAGGATGTCCTAACCAGATCTTGCCTCAGGCCTAGTGTTCTGTCTCTTCCTTCTGTTCTTATCTCATGGCAAAATCTTTATGTGGCTTTTACAGTGTTTGAGACAGACAACAAATGCTTTAAAAATGTATTCAGTGGGTATTTGCTGGCTCATAACACCAGATAATTGATATTAGCTCCTTACAACATCACTCACTTCTGTGCTAGTTTTTCAGATGTGAAATTCTATTGGGTAATGGAGAATTAAGAAGAAAAAAAGAAAGAAACTAAAATAGAAGGAAATTTATGATAGATTAAAAAATATCATACAGAGACTGTAAACTGCATATTAAAAGAACTATTAATTGCACCCATTGCAATAACTCAGAAGTATTTTGTTTCTGCTAGTTCCACTAGAGTAACTGAACAGTTCTGGGTTTGGATTTTATGTGCAGCTGAAAACTGAAATGTTCTTAGAACACCTGCTTTTGGATTCCAGGAAGAATGACTATCTGAGCTATAATGCTTTCCTGTGTAATGCAACCCCAACCAATTTACTTTCTAAAAGTAGTTTGATTTTTCCCTTACTGTAGTGCTATCAGATAGCAACATACTCTCTGGGGACTCCATTCATGCTGAGATTGCACCAAACAGTGATTGCACTGCTGAATCAGTCTGTAATCAATCTTGCATCCTACAGATCTCCTTTAGTATTTTTCCTTTGATCACTGTCTAATGGGAAACATAACACGTTTAAGAATAATGAAACTTCAATCTAATTGCATTTTTGCTGGAGAGTCTCAACCCTTTTGCAGCCTCTAATGAAATGACTCTAAGAGTGAATGTTTAGCCACATGGTCTATAGAAAGGATATACATTTGCTGAGTTTTCTCCCAAGTGTGAGTATATGTTCACTGTCAATAAGTTATTTGACACCTTCCCAGTCTTTCTGCACTTATTTCTCTTGTTTCTACAATATTCACAATTTCTAATTAATAGTATTTTATTTGGTCTTATATCAGGGGAACATGTATTGCTCTTTTTGCACTATTTTGTACTGTAGTACTGTTGAATGAATGGATTATCTATTTTTTTTCAGAGCATATTCATTGCATAATGAAAGTGAAAGATATTTCCAAAAAGCATTCATATATCTCTAAGCCATAGCAATCTTTCAATGAAACATATATATTTTGATTCCTGTTGTTTGTTATTTTTGATACATTTTCTACTTTGGCAAAGTATTAGATGACTAAAAAAAGAGGGATAAAGTAGGTAGTTAAAAATGTGTCAAAATCTATTAATAATTCTGCTTCCTTTTATTATAAATCATAAATGTCATATGAATTTCCAAACAGATCATATGGTATTCGGTTCAATTCAACATATGCACCACAGCATAAGGCACAATAACCAAACTTTAATCAATATTCTGCTAATTTTCCAGTAATGCTTATATTGTATTGTCAATTTAGGATAAAGAAGAAATACCATTTAAAAGAGAATATAAAAAGTAGTTGCTCTTTTTCTCTTGACTGAAAATGCAGTATACCTGTGTTCAAAGTAGACAGTTCTCAATGCCTTTGGGTTTTTTAGAATGTTTTGCTGTTGTTGCAATATGTCTTTGAGAGACTATTTTTTACGATTTACAATAACAACACTGTTATTTTTTTATGTCCCGTCAGTTTTTTGCTTCTTCTTTCTGATATTGACTGCTCCCAAACCTGATTCTTTTCTTATTTTTGATAGTTCACAAAGTACATATCACAGATGGTAAAATGTCAGGAAACATATCCCCATTTATACTCTTCTTAATGGAAAACATACAAAGGAAAACTTTTAAGGTGAGTGAAAAAGCAAATTCCCTTTTTCATGCTTGATGCCCGCAGTTGTGGGGAAGACATTTCCCTTCAAAGCCAATATTTCCAATGAACCTTTGAGATATCTGATTCTCATTCTTCCAGCAGTTTTCTGAGGTTTAACTTTACTGTGTACAAACCTCCAGAGCTAGTCTATGTATGAATGCTTAAGGACATCTACATCTGAAAAATCTGAGCACAGCTCTAAAAATGTAGAGTTCTTCTCTGCTCTAAAACAGCTCAATGGAGTTTTGTTGATTTTACAAGCAGAGGATCTCAGAATAAATTGCTGAAATTATTAATAAAATATTTTGCATGTTTCAGACTTGAAAAAAATACCATCTGTACCAGTAAATTGCTTTCCATGAGGTTTTATAAACTTTGCATAGTCACCTGAGACAGTCTATTTCAAACATTCTGAGAAAGCAAGCTGACTTCAAGTTAACTGTTAGAAGTTGCAGTAATGGTGCATTTTTTTGACATGCATTAGTTTGAAATATTTTAAATCTGAAATATTTGTCAGTGAAAACACAGACTAATAAAGCACAAATGTAAATGCATGGATACTAATATACATTTCTATTTATTGATATACACATACACACTTTTGCTTTTTCCCTCTCTATTGTTTGGTAAACATGAATGATCTTTTTATAAGTAACTCATAGATCCTAGAATGATTTAGGTTGGGAGGGACCTTAAAGATCATTTAGTTCCAACCTCCCTGCTGTGGGCAGGGACACCTTTCCCTAGACTGGGCTTCTTAAAGACCCCCCCAGCCTGTCCTCAAGCACTTCCAGGGGTGGGGCTCACAAAATTTCTCTGGGCATTTTGCTGCAGTGTCATTTCATCCTCATTGTAAAAATTTTCATCATCTGAACAATCTAAATCTACCCTCTTTCAATTTAAAACTGTTGATCCTTGACCTGTCTAAAACATATTTCTACATCTTCCTTCAATCTCACCTCACTTATGGAAAGGCCTCCATAAGGTCTCCAAGGCGACTTTTCTTCTCCAAAGGGAAGAATGTAAATGGTTTCAGCCTTATTAACAATTAGCTCTACCCACTCCCACACCACAGATATGAATCTTCCAAACATTTGCAATTTTTAATACCTTCACTATCTTCTTTCTGCAATTGATTAATGTACATCAGTTCCTGTGATTTGGATGACCTTGACCAATTCACAGACAGCACCTACACTCACTCACCCTCCTCAACAACACAAGGATACAAAAGCTCATGGCTCAAGATAAAAGACAAGCAGATGGTTTACTATGTACTGTTACAGACAAAACACAAAACGAGGAATTTAAGGCAAATTCTGGTAGATTTTGATGCTAAGACACAACCCCAAATTTAAATCAATCAATTTCCTTGCCCTGTCTGCCCAGGCTTAACTTCATTTTGAACATCACTCTCGTCATTTGGTCCTGGCATAGAGTATCCTGATCAGTGCTCTGTTTCTGAGTCATGTTCATGTAGCAGTGATACAAATGAATGCACACCACTTGTATGCTGATCATATTCTCTGAATCAAAACTAAAATATGTATTGAAAGTTTCATTTATGCAGATCAATATGTAGCTTAGGAAGAGTGCTATTTTCTTCTTAATAGCTATAATTAATCTAAATATGATATATATTGTATGAACATTAGTATTTCAAATAAATACTAATGAGACAGCACTAAGTTCAGAGATTTTATTCTGCTTCTTTTTTAGCTAAACAGCTAATTGAAATGCTATACTATGCTTCAATAATATCCTCTCATGTCCTCCTCTCCATCTTCACAGACTGTGCTGAATTTTTTCTCCAAGAGTTGTGCCATAGAGTATTTCCCTATTGCAGGATATTCTTTTTGATATCTATGCATATGTTTTATATTGCTTAAGTAAGGGATTAATTTTTTCTGCTGCATTAGTAAGGAACGTTTCTTTTTTACCTGGGCATCTGTGTTATATATCTTTTGGGAAAAAAACTAAAAAATGCCCTCACAAAATCTCTTACTTTTAATAAACCCATTGACAGTCAGTTTCTCTGGTTCTTTCAAAATTAAGATGCTATTGCAATTTCCCTCATATTGTAATATAAGGGAAAAGTATTCATATTATTAATACTCTGCAATATAATTTGTAATTTTTATATACTAGATTTATTCAGATCAGTTATATTAACCTCTAGTTTATAACTGGTTTTTTTTTCAATTCCTGTTATCTAAAAATTTCAGTAATATTGTTAAATACAAAAAAGAAGTCCCCCTGCCCCCCATCAAAAACCACAAAGAGGATATTTTCTTTTCAGCTTACACAACTGGATGAATTCATGCCTTTGAAAGCAAATTTTCTTTCTGTGTCCCTCAGTGAATTACCCGAAGCTCTTACTTAATTGAAACCATTCAGATGCACTAAGTTACACTTCCATCTGAATCAGTATAATTGAATGCTACAAAAGATTGCTCTATGATGAAACCATTTCATTTATTACTGTAACACATTTAACATTTCAATGCAACTGCAATATCTCATTTACTATATGCCTGAGCACTGGAAAGGCTGGAGTTTTTTAGCTTGTTTTTGTTTTTCCTTACTTTGTAGCAAAGGTAGATAGGAAAAAGTTTAGAATATTTCACAAGGTGTTAATGCTATCTATTAATGGTGAAAATATGTAATAAAATCAAAGATAAAAATAAAACAAACCTAAATATGGCTGTCTGCCTTGCTTTTTCCAAACTAATTTCCAGTATAATATATGCCTTGTTTCTGGAAATTACATAAAAGGATTGCTCTTCCAGTTAGAAACAATTTCCTCATTGTTTAAATTTTTCATGAAATCTTATTATAAAAATCAGTGGTTTTCATAGAGTTATTAATCTTCAATGTAATCACAATCTTTGAACCTGAAAAAGGACCTCACAGGGGACAGACACAGAAGCCAACATTTCTCCTGATTACAACTGCTTGACTTTAATTTTCTTTCACAACTCTTGCATCCATTTGTGGTAGGAGAGGAAACCATGACAGAGCTATAAACAAGACATAAATATTTTAAATTCCAACTAACAGGAAGATTATCAGCAGATTCTTCTGGAAGACCATAATTCAGTTATGTTATCTTGTATATTGAATAAAGAGCAGTATGATTTTTCTGATCTGAGAGCTGATATCATTGTAATGCTCATTATGTGTTAAGCTATTTAAACATTAAATTAGAAATTCAGAGTGGGAAGTGCATGAAAACAGCAGCTTTATATACTACATAGTATAGAATTCTAGAAACACTTCATTCTAAAAATAAAATATGGAAATTCACCCACCAAAAAAATTATATAAGAACTTATTTTCTGGAAATTAAGGAAAGGCTTCCAATTTTATTTTACTTTTTAATTCTACATTGGTTTTGGGGATTTGGGTTTTTGTGGGTTTTCTTGTGGGTGGTTTTTTTTTGGGGGGGGGTTTTGTTTTTTGTTTTTTTTTTGGTTGGTTTTTTTTTGGAATGAAAGAATTCCTTTGTCTTTATAATTTGAATATTACAAAATAATAGTCTGGATTTTTTTTTAAAGTAGGTTAAATATTTTGTAGTCTTTTATTTCTTAACTTTGCTATTAGTAGTCTGAGCAAACCATAATTCCCTTGCAGTAAGAAAGAGTAAAAGTCTGAAAAGGATAAAATGGTACTCAGATCTGGTACATAATTTAATACAATTTTTGATGATTTGACTGTTTCAGTTGAAAAGTATATCCAATGGAAGGTAAAAAAATGATATAGTCAAGGTCACTGAAAGATAATATGTTTAAGCACAAAAAAAAAAGAATGAAAGAATTCTCAAAGTCTAATTACAGTTAAAATCACATGACAAAATTATTAAAAGAAGTTATTTTCTCAGCAATATTAATCTTGAGCTACTACAAATAAAATAATAATCACAGGATGTTGAGGAATATAATTTTGTCAGGATTAAACTCTTAATCTTTTGCTTTTCAGTTTTCTTAAGCAAACCAGCCCTCTAAAAATTAATGCTAACATTTTATCAGGAGTTCTTCTTTCTTAAAAGACAACGTGTAGGAATAGAACTGATAAGCACAGTTCACTGGGTTTCTTAGTCTGAAATCCTAACAAGTGTCAGTTTTTAATTTTTTTTTTCAGAAGCTGTTTTAACGTTTCTAGTATTTAGCAACAGATTAGAAGGCAAAGCACTAGTATAATAGGCATTTCATTTTGGTGTTTTGGTGTTTGTGTTCATGAACATCAAAGAACTTTGTAAGAAGTCTTTGTTTTACTGAAATTGTTGATGACTAACGGGTGCTAGTATTGATTCTTTATACTAATTTTGTGAACTAACCAATAATGTGCAAGAAACAAAATTAAGGTAGCTTTTGACCTTGCAAGTGGAGATTTAACAACTTGATAAGTTCATAAACTTGATTAAGCTTGAGGGTTGATCATAAAGGGTTTTTTTTTACATTTGTGTAGCCACCAGGTAAAAACAGAAAACAACCTTGGTAATTTGTGGGATGAGTTCCTCAATCATGTTGCTTGTTACGTAATTTTAACATGGAGAACATGAAAGTACTATGAATTTACAGTTATGAAAAACTTTCCAAAAAATCCCTATATAGTTAATTTGTAGCCTTTCTCTTATACACAAATATTTATTTTACTTATTGCAGTCCCAGGTCATTACTTCTCCACTTACTTTCATGTTCATTACTGTATAATCAAATGTATATTTACATCACCAGTTTGTTTTTCCATAAGTACTTACCCTTAAAATCAAATTGGTTAGTAAACCATGGGGTTCTACTGGTGTCTTCTGTTAGTTTTCTCACCATTTAGTGTATCCTATGTTTTCCAGATATATTTCCAAATTTTAAGTGGGTTCATGTATCTTTTGACTTTGCATTTGTTTTCTGACACCATACTGAAATCTGATCAATGTTTCTGTCTTTAAGATACAACAGTAAAGCTGATCTTAACTTTGACAGTTAAACCACAGTATCTTTTTATTTCTCAGATCAGCACTGCGCCCAACAATCTGTTTCCTTTGGCATTTTCAATCCTTATGTCAAAGATTGTTTCAGAGTAATTAATCTGAAGTTTAACAGAGAAGAACAGATTCATGTACTGACATGTCCCAAACTGCTGCATATTATAAACTATAGGTTTTAATTATCAATCTCCACAAGGATTGTAAATGACTTATGATTTAGCCAATTAAAACATTTTATTTATGCACTAATATTAGTCAAATAACTTATTGGTAAATGCTGATAGCTATAATAATGTAGGACAGCTACAAAGTACTTCTGGAATAGAGATACCAGAGATGGTTCTGGCATTATGCACCATGTAATCAAAGTTCTTGTAGTTAGTGCAGAAAAGGTTTAAAAATTGGTCTGTTAGGAGATTATGGGCAAAGATCTCCAGATTTTTATAGCTTAGATATAAATCACAGCGATAAAAATTAATATTCACAAGGACTAGATTAATGCATTTGCTGCTTTTAATGATTGTTGTGTATTTGTGCAGAATATTTTTTATTTCTCTTATAGGGCCATGACTGCTAAAAAATCAAATATTAATGTATTTTAAATACATTATTTAATATTCATTTGCTTTGAATAATTATTGTTCATCAATAAAAGAAAGATACATATTTATTTAGCCCCTTCTCTCATATTCTTTGGAATGTGCTATAATTACATTCATTTTTCCTAAATATGCTACTATTAATTAAAATGTTTCATTTCCTTCATTAGAACCACTGCCACAGTTACATGTTTGTTTAAGCTGAAAACCAGTGCACAAATGCACTTCCAAATTCTGTTCTCTAGAACTTTTGGCTTCACCTCACAGGAGTTATGAAACCACTTTAAGAGCAGAAATGAAGAAACACTTGCTTTTCTTAATGCAGACATTGTTTTCAGGAACTATTAGAGAGTTTCATCCACAGTAATCCCAAGAGAGTTAGGAAATAAATAGGCTTAATTGAACAAGGAAGTGGGTTCCAAAAGATGGGTCTTTGTTTGATTACCTGCATGTTAGATCAAGGATTGATTATTCTTCACTATTTTCTTTTAATAAACTATGATCCATTCAGAGGATTTGCAACTTTTTCATAGGGGATAAAGCTTTTGATTGAGTCTCTTTTCCAAGGATGACAAGAAACCTTATTTTCACTCTCCAGAATTTCTGTACCTGAAAGAATGTATATACTTTCCATTAAGGGATAAAGGTTACGTTTTCTTAAGAAAATTAGAACAAAGTTCTAATTATGTAACTATGTTCCAGTTTATCTTGCATGGGATGGAAACAGGCTTTCAAATATCACATTTATTGCAAAGTTTAATGTGGGGGAAAAAAGGGGTGTATTGCAATTATCTTTTTAAGAAATACCTTCCTTATTTCTAAATCTTAATCCTTTCTGAAATAAAGTGAGATTTCTTAAAGCAGTGTGAAGTATGGAAAAAGATGGAAGTTGTAGCCCCACATAATACAGGAAATCAGACCAAAATGTCATAATGTATCTTTTATGTTAAAAAAACCATAAACTCAGAGGAAAAAAATCCAAAGAGAATAAAAAGACTTCAGGCTAAAATTTATATCAGTCTTAATTTAAATATGCAAGTACAAAGACAATACACAGAAATTATATAGAACTGCAAGTGTGCCTAGATTTGAATAAAGTGTATTATTTCACTGTTTCTCTGTCCTTGCCTCAATTTTTCTGTTATGAACAATTTTTTTTTGTCCTTTTGGCTTCTCTGTTTTTAAAAACTAGTATTTTCTCTGTCCATTTAATACATAAGTTTTCTAGAAATTCTTCTAAACAAATATATAGTTTTACATACTTCTAAAAAAAATGTGAACCAATTACTAATAAAACTCCAATATGATTTCAGCAGATGCATACACAAAACTGGATATCATAATAGTTTCTTTTCCTATCTCAAATCTCTCCAGACATAAAATCTTGGCATAGCCATAATACACACTGGTAATTTTTATTATCATTTTATTTGGTTTGTACTTGTCTACTGTGATAAAACATGGGAAAAGAAAGTGTTCCAGATATTCTTTTGGCTTAAGCTAAATTCTTGCTTTATCACACTGGGTACAAAGCACTCACTTTGGGAGCTGGAGATGGTTTTATTCACAGTGGTGCCTTGTCTTATAAAATTAATTGCTCAGACATGTTCTGTAGTACACTAAGCAAATCCTTGATGGCTTCTAGAGGCTTTACAATAGCCTAGGAAATGTCACACTCTGCTGTGGTATATTACATTTGTAATAGTAGTGTCAGTAGTAATAGAACTATAGCTGTAGTCATTATAATCAAACTGTAAAGATAATGACACTGTGGAAATATATTTTCATTCTCCCCAAGGATAGTTTCAGAGGACTGTTCTACAAAGGTCTCTCTGGATGTATCTGAAATGACTGGTGAGCTTCCTCCTATAAAATATTGTGACTATCACAGCACGGAGCTGAATAAGCTATACTCAGTGTATGCTTACCAAGGACTTTGGGAATCGGTTTCCTTACGATGTCTGTAGTTTCTACAGGAAGATGAAAGTTAAAGCACAACATTATTTAAGAGAGGAGTCAACAAGGCTGAAATACAAAGAACAACAAAACATGATTTTAATCAATGCACACAGAGATTGTAAATTAATACTTTAAAAAATCAATCTTCCTAAAACAAAGAGCATCCTATTCTAGCATGGGTTGAATCAAGTAATTGCCTGATGTTTTAACTACAGTATTTGGACCTGAGTCAGTACAGAACACTCTTCTAAGTAGTTTTGCACTTTTTTTTCCAAACTTAGTGCACACAATCTTTTCAAACTTGTGCAGTGCATAATTTTATTTTTTTTTCTTCAAAAAGACAGGCTGGAATACATAAAGATAGATAAGTAATTTTGTGGAAACCTATGAGATGAGGTTAACAAAGACTCTCAGGCATGAAGATGATCAGTCTCATAATGATTAATTCTCTGCCTGGCTCAGCAAATTCTCAAAGACAAGTTATGGACACTTAGGTTTCTAGCTGTCACAGAAATCTTACAATTTTTTACATGTGCAGTGAAACAACTTCAGCAAGAATGATAAAGAATGCTTTTTTCTTCAGCCTCACCTATTTGTGATTAACAGCTTTTTTAGGAGGTGTGCACTGATATAATTTCAGACCAAAAAGAATCTCAAAGTTCAAGATGTTGAGTAAAGAGTTATTGATTTAGCATAGTCAGATAGTGTCTATCCTTTCTATTCACGTCTTGGAAGCAAACAGGTATGTATTTTGCAGCAGGCATTTGGCATGACATGACCCCATTTTTATTTAAACCAATGAATCTTAGTTGGCTTTAGATGAAATATAGATCTAAAGGTGCCTTATTGTGACAAAATTACTTCAAAAAATGACAGCACTTCCAATGCTAAAGTCACTTTATGGTCAAAACCTCTTATGCCTATAGACTCTCAGGTGCGCAGGCAGTTCCACAGCATTGTTGCCAATTTTTAAATGTGACTTAAATCCCAGTCACAATGAAAACTCTGAAGGGTCCTTTTTTTATCTAGCCTTACAGACTTGACTAAGGAATCAATGGAGGGAAGAAATTAAACCCATAAAACAAGGCCATTTACTTGTGAAGATAAAAAGCAAGCAATAATGCCTTTGGCTTAATGTCCCGGAGTCCAAAAAAGGAAAATATCAAAATATGGAATAAAATAAGAAGAAAGAATAAAAAAGAAAGTAAACAAGAAAAAGGGGACATTATACATAAATTTAAAGCCATCAATCTATATGCCTAATTTTAAGCTGAGCATTTTCCCCTTACTGTAATACAGGTGATCTTGGTTTGTTTTTTGTTGTTTTTTCCCCCTGGGGATTGAAATAATAATAATGCATTATGTAGCAAGCCCTGAAAACATTTTATTATTAAATATATAAAGCTACCATATTTCGCATCTTTAACAGTTCATGCTTTAGAAATATGGTGGTAACTAGAATCTCCCCTGCTATTTTGGAGCTTTTATCTAATACAGAACATAGAGCAAAAATTAATGAAAAAATTTATTGGCAAGATTGCAAAAAATTGCTCAAACCAAAGTTCTTTTCATATTAATTCACAAGTAATCTTGGACATATTCATTATTGGTCTAGGTTTCCATTTTCAAAACAGGTTTAATATAGTATAAAAAATTATCTATTATGAATTATTATTGTAATATGTATTTTCCCTCAGCATTTGTGAGAATATTAAAAAACTTGCAGATATGCCAATGCTTTTCTCAGTATTAACTTATGATACCAATTACCTGTTAAAGAAGTCAAACCTTTATCTGATATGGCAGCTATGCTTTTTCAGTAGCTAGGAGTGCTTACTAGTGACCTCTGTCATCACTCTCAATATGTCATCCAAGCTAATGATGCATCAAAATACTTTTGATGATGCTGTATGAAATAGCTGTTTAAAGAGAAAAGCCACTGATCTTTTAAAGGGACAGAACTAACACTTGAAAACATGCAGGTTGGCTCAAAATGGATTCACAAAACATTTCTTGTAATTAAGAATGTGAAATAAAATCTTCCTTTAATATATTTGGCAGATTAATGAGATCTACATAGTTCCATGAAACACTGATATAGGTTTCCACATGAAAGACAGCTTGCTAAAGCTTTAATCACCAGTATTAATATTTTCCTTTGGGACACAAATTAATAGGAAGGATATGGCAAAATATCCAGTGATTCGCCCACTTGGAAGTAAAAGGAAATGGAACTGGTTGTATAGGCACATTTGATTTTCTACTTAGTGAAGAATAAGCAAAAAACTCATAGAGCATCTTCATGTTTCCTGGCACTCTCATTTATTTTCAGCAGAACCAAATTTCACAGCAGAAACTGAATGTCAGGGACCGATCTGATGTTTCTTTGTGCCTCATCATGTGTTGCACAGGAGGTGAGCAATGACTGCAGGGGCTGTGTCCGTGCTGGGAGCCCTGTCCCCGGGGAGGCAGCGGAAAGCTGCCGCCATCGCACTGCCGGAGATCCACCCCCCCCCCTTGCCGGCGGGGCACATACCCTGTGCCCGGGACAAAAATGCCCAGGAAATCGGGCTATGGGAGGGGTTTTAGCACATAAACCCAGTGGCCTGCACCGCCACAACTCGGGATCGTTTTCTTTGAGTTTCTTACAGTTTCTTGCAGCCTC